>AYLM01002033.1:0-11691 GCA_001625345.1 Cairneyella variabilis | reverse complement strand
TAAGTTGTCGATATTGCGTAAATAAGCTGAACGCAGACGGTCCTAATAACGCTTTATAAATTAACCAACCCAATTCTTTCTCACTGACTGCCCACGTATCTCTTCCGCTAGATTCTTAACGATTTGACTTATCGGAGGCATGCCACGGTCCGTAAGCTTGTTTATATGTTAAATGAGGGTCTCTTCTTGTTCGTCCGTAAGGGATTGTCGATAAAACGAGTTGACTTCTTTCCGAGATTTAGTGATCCTATAAATGCGCTTAGAAATCGTTATACGGTCGCATTTATAACGTTTTACTACTTCAGAATAATCGGTGATCTTTCCAGATTTGATATCAGCAATCGCCGCAGCAATACGGGCGGATTTGTCTGCTCTAGCCATATTTTAAGGTCATAGAATGCCCCGCTATTGTGGGTTTTCGACGATATTTTAAGCGGGATTTGAGCAGGGATGGGATTTGAGGCGGGATTTCGGTTACCTAGCTACTGTACCCCACCCCCACCTCCCCACCTTTCGTTCTCGGGGCTCAGCCCCGAGTATTGGTTACCCTTGACGGGAATGGGGTAATCCCCTCCGACTGCCAGCTGTGTGCGCCCGCATGGCTTCGTAGCAACCGAGTAGAATTCTTAGAAGCAGCCCAGTGTATAGGTAGGAGTATGAGTGGGTCAAAATTCAGGCGAGCGCATCTAGCAGTCAAATGGATACCTAGTAGATCGGGTGTACCGATATCAAAGCGAAACAGAAATCGTCCACATCAAGAATAGGGCCATCATCGTGACTACGCAGGTACTTCGCCTCATAAGCGCATTCACTAGGCAAAGTGCTCCCGAAGAAGCATAAAGCATCGTCTTTTGTGCTTTACCCTCATCCATCTGCTTCGGCCGCTTTCTGGCCGAAAGATTCTGCACTATGAGGTGACTAGAGGAATGCGATTTGAGCTAGGAAGCTCGATCCTCCTTACATAACTGACCTTGAGCTGGTAGGAACACACACAGCCATGTGAAGCTTTACCTCATAAAACCCACGTCTATTTTCTTTAAAGTAGAATTGAGAGTCAATATAATCTCTTGGGGGCTCCATCTATCTGCTAGAAGAACATCTTCACCGTCTCACCATGTCTTCATCAACAGTACCCGGTTTCCTCAAGGTCAACGGAAGATATCTTGTCAATCCCAATGGAGAACAGGTCATTCTGCGGGGGACATCCCTTGGTGGATGGCTGTGGTGAGTATTATATCAATATGTAAAGCGCAGAGGAGTCGAATCTAACCCTGCTTAATAGCATGGAAAACTTTATGAACGGTTATCCAGGTACAGAGTCTGCCATGCGAAGCACGCTCCTCATGGTCCTAGGACAAGCCGACTATGATTACTTCTTCGATCGCTTCCTGTACCATTTCTTTACAGTAAAGGATGCGGAGTTCCTGAAATCTCTAGGTCTTAATTGTCTCCGACTTCCATGCGCTCACAAGCACTTTGACGACGACATGAACCCTCGAGAGTTTTTGAAGGAAGGAATGGGATTTAAGCACCTCGATCGTGTCATAAGAATCTGCTCAGACGCTGGTATCTATGTCATCTTGGATTTGCATACCGTCCCAGGCTGTCAAAACCCTGATTGGCATTGCGATAATAACACGAGCTATGCCGCATTCTGGGATTTCAAGGACCATCAAGACCGCCTCGTGTGGCTCTGGAACGAGCTCGCCTCTATCTACAAGGACAACCCGTGGGTCGCTGGATATAACCCAATGAACGAACCCTGCGATCCGCAGCACCTTCGCCTTCCAGCATTTTACGCCCGACTCGCGAAGGAAATCCGGAAAGTTGATCCTAATCATGTTCTTTTTCTCGAAGGGAATACATTCGCCATGGAATGGCAAGGCTTCGATGCTATTGCTGATATTCCCAATTGTGTTTACGCCATCCACGACTACGCCACTATGGGCTTCCCCTCTGCGCCTGGTCCATACGAGGGACAACCGGAACAGAACGAGAAGCTGAAGCAGCAATTCCTGAGAAAATGTGAGTTCCAGGATAAGCACAATTTGCCAGTCTGGAACGGAGAATTTGGCAGCCCTTGGGCGCAACCGGGCTGGGATTCCGACACCAAGGCCCTGGACCTCAAGAAGTACAGAATGATAGATGCTCAGCTCGGAATTTACGAAGGAGCCCACATTGCTGCTTGGGGAGTCTGGGCATACAAAGACATCGGAATCATGGGCATTCTCAATTCTTCCCGTGATTCACCTTTCAACAAACTCGTCGAGGGGCTTGGAGAAAAGAAGAAACAGCTCCATCTCGACAGCGCGCTCATGTATCCCAATCAGGAAATCGAGGACGCTATCAACCCTCTCATTAATTGGATCAATAAGAACGCTCCCAATGCAGGCAAAACCTACCCGACTATCTGGAACTCGCGCACCCATGTTGTGCGCAATGTCATGCACACATTTGTGGCCAACACCTTCGTTGAGGACTTCGCCGAGCTCTTCCGTGGCAAGGACAGGGCGGCGTTGGAGGACTTGGCTAGCAGCTTCTCTTTCGAGCAGTGCGTTCAACGTGAGCTATATGCCATCCTGAAGAAATACACTTTGAATGTGTAAGTGGTTCTGTGCCAGGCCCGGGATCCAAAGCGTGGTTTATTGGGCGGAGCTGGTCGGGGTGGGGGGAAAGGGTGGAAGGATTGGACCGTGTTATATTCAGTCAGAATTCATTCAATCTTCACCACCACTTCTAGACAACCTTGCTTGCCACAAGTATAGGCATCAAATATCTAAAGAGACTCGTGTTTGGCAGTCTTGAATCAAGTCGCCTTAGCATTTGTGTGATGGCAGCCTGGCTAATACCTCGCCATACAAAGTCACAGCAGCATGTTTTAAGATCAATGAAGTACAACATTGTAGCTCAGCTGCTTAGGACTGGCTATGAGCCCTCATCCAAGTGTTAACTTGTTGAGACATTGGATCAATTGCTTGATTAGATATTAGTCTGCATGTAATAGAGCTTCAACTGATTTTAATCTTCTCTGGAGTGTGATGTGAGACGTGATCTCAAACACTTCAGATGACCTTCAGACCCTGATAATTGCTTCACTGTCCTGACCAGAGGAACGTCTCAGAGAGCGTAAAGTCGGCAGTGAGAACATGGGTGCTAGGACCCGCACTCCGACAGATGGTCACAGAGAATTTTCCAGCCTCTGCCATCCATTTCCCCTCAATCTCAGACCAGTATGACACGGCATACTTGTCAAGCTCGATTTGAACTTTCTCTTTCTGACCCGATGCTACCCTAACTTTGGCAAAGGCCTTTAGCTCCTTCTTGGGTCGTATCACCGTGCATTCCTGGTCTGTGACATAGACCTGCACGACCTCCGCTCCATCGACTCTGCCAATGTTGCTGACATCTACAGAAATCTGCATTACATGGCCTTCATTGGCGTCGAACTTGCTCGGCACTTGAAGATTTGAATATTCGAATTCAGTATATGACAATCCGTGGCCAAAATAGAATAGTGGTTGCCGATCAATCTGTTCGTAGTAGCGGTGACCGATAAAGACGCCTTCACCGTACAAGATGTTTCGGTCGGATTTTCCGTACATCAAATATGTTGGCGTATCCTCCACCCGCTTGGGGAAGGTCACCGATAATCTAGCTGAAGGATTTACATCACCAAATAGGACGTCAGTGATGCCGTGGCCTGTCTCTTGTCCTCCAAACCAGGAATGAAGGAGGGTACTCGCTTTCGACTCCCATGGCATACCCACAGGTAAGCCAGATTGAGTTACAACGACCTGCACGATATCAAGTTAGCAAAGCTCACTCTGCTGGCATACTATTTATGTGGCTCACCGCGTTGGGGTTGGCATCGAGAACTTTATCGATCAGCTCATCTTGTCGGCCAGGCAGTCCCAAGTGAGGGCGGTCGAAGTTTTCGAATTCGTGATCCGAACTGAGGCCAGCAATGACGACCGGCACGTCAACACGCTTGGCTAATGCAACTGCCTCTGCGATAGTCTTGTCCTCATCGAGCAATTGAATGACACCAAGGCGAAGTCCTGGTGCAGGAGCAGCTCCAACCACGAACGAAAAGATGGCGTCGTTCGTCAGGAATACTTCCAGCTCAATTGTCTTACCCTTCTCCAAGTCGAGTTCTACGAACCTTTCCATCGAGAAAGAGTTCAGCATGGGCGTGGCAGCTGTCTTCTCTGGTAGATCCGTCCAAAGATCGACGGAGAGCTTGCCATCGACAAATAACTTTGCCTTACCAGAAATCGACAATCCGAAACGATATCTACCCGTTTCTGGTGCAGCGTATGTTGCTTTGGCGGTAATAAAAAGTGTATTTGGCAAGCTCAGTGGTATGCTATCATTGAAGGGCATCGACGATTTCAAGCTCACTGCCGAGTAGAGGACAGGAGTTTTTGGTTTGTCGTGTGGATTTTCTCCGCAGATCTCCACCAGGAAGCCTGGCTCTCCGGTTTTGGGAACTGTGGCACCAGATGTAATCAAGGGGGTAAACCTGTGTGCTGCAAAGCCATCAGTCTGTTTATCATTGGTCAATCTTATTCCATGAGGGTGTGCTCACAGTAACAGCCAAGTTGATGCTCAACATTGCTTTCACCAACAGCCTCAACAAAAGCATCGTATGGAGTGTTTATGTAGTAAGCATCAACCTCCGAGCTACCACCTCCGCAGATGGCCGGATTCTTTACATGATAACCTATCAGCCCGTAGGATTTCGACTCCTTCTTAGAGAGTGGGAGTATACCCTTGTCGTTTTTCAGGAGAACGACGGATTCCGCGGCGACTTTGCGAATGAACGCCCTAGTCGCTGGCGTGTCATTGTATTCTTTAATTTCGGTTGGTGGCGGATTGAGCACCTTGTTAATGAAATTGATGACTGTTCTGACGCGGCGGTCGATAGTCTTGCGAGGTACCTTGCCAGCCTCCACTGTCCAAGCCAACAGCTTTCCACGCCAAAGGGAAGGACCAGGCATCTCAAGGTCCATGCCAGCTATAATCGATTCGCTCGTGCTATACGTACCCCACCAATCGCTAATTATGATGCCGTCCCACTTGAGGTCGTCCCGAAGAAGTCCATCGAGCAGTTCTTTACTCTCACTAACATGAACATCATTGATCTTGTTGTAAGATGACATGATTGACCACGGATTGGACTTTCTCACAGCAATCTGAAAGGGCATGGTGTGCAATTCTCGGAGTGTCCTGGTTGTCATGATACAGTTGTCTTCTATGGAATTCCAAGACTGGTCATGGGCCGCGTAGTGCTTGAGACAGGCGGCCACTTTACGGCTCTGGACACCATTGATGTAAGCAGCTGCAAGCGTTCCGCTCAACCAAGGATCTTCGCCAAAAGCTTCGAAACCACGGCCGATTAAGGGAGAGCGTTGAAGGCAGGAGACCGGTCCCAACACCACCTGTATATTCTTCCCTCGTGCCTCATCGCCGAGCAATTCCCCGACTCCACGTATCAAGTCATAATCGAATGTAGCACCTAAAGCCGTACCACATGGGAGCATGCATGTGCGAGGCTGGAAGCGAGGCATCAGCATAAGAATCCCCAAGCTCATGTGTAGGATAAGATAGGTGACTTACGCCATTCCAGAAGTAATAACTTCTCAGACCAAGTGGCCCATCTGACATCTGTACGAGTTAACGACGTGGTAATTTCCATGGGGCACCGAAGGACTTACATCGATACTTGGGACATTAAGCCTCTCGACAGCCGTCGTTTTGCATCGGCCGACACCAGCAAGCAGACTGACCTTCTCTTCCAGAGTGAGCTGGGAAAGCAGCAACTCTACGTCAAGCTCATTGCTGGAGGACATAGTGGCGAGGAGAGCGATGATTTGAGCGCGTGCGGAAGTATGAAGGGAAATAGCGAATTTAAAGAGCAATTCTGCACGACAATAACCATACTGAAACGCGGGGAAAGGCGTTTAAAAATTGGTTTTCTTATCAACGATCAATTTCAACTTTCGGTCGGTCTTCAACCGAAACAGCCGAGTCCTCGAAGCCCGGGGAGGTGTGTATGGATGAACGGCAAGCACCTCGGGGAAGACACCGACAGTCAAGCCAAGATTATTTATTAGTTCGTATTCAGTTGTTCCCGAAAATACTAAGCAGTATACGAGCAATCGTTGTGCATGGTGGACTCAATTTCCCCAGCGGAGATGAACAGTTGAATCTTACAGTAGACTTTTGGTCACTACCACGTTCTGTACCCCGCACTTTGGGCAGTTGCAGATTTTCTCCCAGCCCTACAATGTAACATCCTGCCTCCAGCTCTAACGAGTAGGGGGGTATATTTTGTACATATACGTGAGGTATACCCACCACTGAGGTAGGAAAGATCCAGTATCATCTCCATTCGTTCATAATCATGCGGGCCTCTTCGTTGATCTTACCATTTTCTGCGCTCTTGCTAGGTTTCGCTGCAGCCAATCAAAGCACTCGCCATGTTTCTGTCAATGCAAGCACAGTCTCTGGTCAACTAAAGCCGGACATTCAAGGTGGATTGCGTGGACCTTATTCACAAACATGTATTAGTGCTTGAAGTTAATACTTGCCAGGGACTCTTAGTGCGGATACAGGTCAGTCGAGACGCTCAATTGAAGCGCATTGGCTATTTTGACCTTTGTAGACTTCAGTGATGTACCTGTCAGCGCCTCTGACCTCTTTTACGATTTCCAACCTGAGATCGGAGCCCTCTTCCCAGAGTATGGTATCAAATACGTGCTGATCTGTACGGACCCCTTATATTATAGACTAGATACCGGAACAAGCTAATGGTTTCCAGACATTTTTCCTGTCGTCTTCCTGGGTTGGGGAAAGAACGGAACAGCTGGTGACCCACTCAACAACAACAATTACAATTGGACCGGAGTAAGTGAATTCATTGCGTCTATCCTCGTGCATCAGTCTCGCTGATTTGTGTCTACAGGCTGATAGCTATATGAACTATGTTGTTTCAAATGGCGCCAAGGTAAAACTGCATGCTTGTTATAGTCGAAGCTTCTCGCTGATGTAATGAGCATGGCAGGCAATTATTCAATTTCAGGTATGGCATGGTCAAATTCTTCAAACCATACATATATGACAAGCAGATCAGGCGCTAACAAAGTCCTTGCGAAAGCCCCAGAATGGTACCAATCCAAACATCATATCACCAGAAGATTTAGGCAAAATTGGATATATGATCACCGATCGATACATGTGAGCTTCTATCTCAAATGCCGGTCAACTTACAAAAACAACAGGCTAAAGCTTGGTTAGGAACGGAGCATATAACTCTGGATTTTCGAATGCCGTCGAGCTCTTCGAATTCTACCCCGAGAGTGATCTGGTAAGTGCCTCAAGAAAAATGCACAGCATCAACCGCTTACACGGCTTAGCTCAACTCGCCAACAATTGAGTCAACATATCAGCAACTGTTCGCATATTTCAGTAATTTCAGTCACGGCGTGTCTAATGCTAGGTTTGTCCTCTGTTTGAGAAATATACGAGCAGTGCTGACCATTTTCAAGTTCTTCTGGAGTTGGAGTGTGAGTACAACAATCGATTGCCTTGTTCATATAAAACTAAAAATGCAGTGGGGCTTGGGGTTCTAATCGGTTCTGTAAGTTAAATCGAAGGCTTCATTGATATTGATGTATAGCTGACATGATACAGACCCAACAGAACACAACTACTCAGTGAGTAAAAGGGGGAACAAACTCTGCCTATCTTCTCGTCCGCATATGTAGCTCACACATGCAGACATTCAATCCTTTTATTACCCAATTTTACAGAGATTGCCACGACCTAAACGTTCCAATCAAGGCTGCTACATTTCATTTTGTGAATTTGTGGTTCTCCTACAATCGTAAGTGCCACAAATGGACTCGTAATCTAAGTTATCAGGGATTTACTCAGTACAGCATATGATATCAAGACAATAACGGAAAAGTTCAGAACAGATATCCTCATACCAGCTGGACTTCCTGATCTCGAAATCTGGGCTACCCCCTCCGGCTGGTCAACATCGGTTATACCCAGGTACACAATTTACTCTCATTTTAGTTAGCGAAGCAAATATCTAAATCGAACGTGACTTTTTCGAGGAAGTCTCAGCATAAATAGGCATTCTTCACTTTGGAAATCACGTTTCGCTGATAGTTGTGTGTCACAGCTCGCAAGATGCACTCAGCCATTACCGAGATCCACAGTTCTTCTCAGCATTCAATATCGGAGTTGTAAGCAACCAAGCCATCCGTTGTATGCTATCATACCCGTCTGACCTTCAGTAGTTGATGTACGCCCAAGACACTTCTATCGAGCACACAATACTCTATCCTGGCCTAAGTTATGGAGGCTGGGGTGTAGGTGGCTTCTGGTACCAGGGGTTCTTCAACAAATCTGCAGACAACGAACCCATTCCCCGCAACATTGCAAAGGCTTGGTTGAATTATATCAACTTCTTGAACCAAACTCCCAATCGCCTGGAAGTTGATGGCGGCTCTTCGGATGGTTTCGCTGTCCTGGCAGGGATCTCAAACGATACCGATAAAGTTCAAGTCTTCTTGAACAATTATCAAGTGGATTATGCCATTCTCCAGGAGATCGTGACAGAATTGGCGAGCGCATCTCCCTGATATAATTGTGAAGAAGGCTAACTTGATTTCCAGCTCCCATTTTTGAATTCATCTACTCTGGCATATCCTCCTGTACAGTCTAATGGACGTAAGTCACATTGGTTTTATGAACCTTCCTATCTTGTATGTCCACTGACGTTGTCTTTTCTAAATATAACATTCCTCAATGGTGACCAGGCATGTTGGGCTGACGGAAACGACCTCTTCCTCTACCCAGGCTAGTACAAGGCCTAACTACCTTATTATGAGCATGATCCAGCTGCTTACTTCTTACCTCAGTTTGCGTAAACTTTGCTCCGGCATCAGTGAGGAATAATACGAGCAACGCCTATCGACTCCAGATCAGTGATCTTCCCTGGAACTCAAATACCTCGTATTATGTTGACATCCAACGGGTTGGAGGAAAGAATGCAACGACGCTCGAGTACACCAGTCAAGGCCAGGGAAGCAGCCTCGGTATGTGAACTTCCCAATTATGGATTGGGATAGCTCTTTTAATCAAGTGCAGATATCACGATCCCCTTCCCAGTAAATGCACAGGACCTTGTCACCATTACCAAAGCCTAGCATTCTGCGGCCTAAGCCCCTGCCTAGTGCTGTTATCATGACGGTATCTAACCCAACATTGAAGCACGACGACGTTGGGCCATGGAGCATTGGCACATTGGACAAGCTGTTAGATCGCGGCGAGGAGCTATACTTACAGGGGAAACAATGATTCGTGATGGTATCTCTGGGCCAAAGGAGGAAACGGGCAACGAAATAATTGTTGAAACATTAATGTATAGCTTGTTATCTTCTGAATTTGATTTTTTGCGTAGCCTGACTTACTTTAAAAAGTTGAAAATACAAAGATGCTAAAGGTGTGGGATCTTCAATATTTCGTGCATCGACTTGATAATAAATCGCAGTGTGAAGGATTTCTTTCACAACTTCGACCTAGCTTTAGACTTTTCTACTCAATAGTCAGTTTTATTGAGCTGGGCCGTTGTAGCGACTGTTATTTTCAAGCATACACTGGGCGCTCACCTTGCATTATTCTGTTCTTTTCCGCGAACCGCTTCTTCGGCACATCAGCAACAATCCTCTCTGCTAACGCTTCTGCAGCGTCATGCACAGCCAGCATTCTTTCTCGTCTGAGTGGCAGGTTCTGCAACCTTTTGGCCTCCATCATACTCCTTCCATCATTGAGACTCAGCTGCTCCTCCAAAAAATCAATCGCCCTAGCGTGGAAGCCTTCCACCGGAAATATGCGATTGACCAAGCCCCACTGCTCGAGTTCCTGAGCACTCAGCTTACGTCCGAACATGAAGAAGTCTTTTGCACGGCGGACTCCAATCGAGTATGCAAAGCTTGTTGCGGACCCATATTCAGGCACTAGACCAAGGGCACTGAATGGGACCTGTAGATATGAATTGTCTGCCGCGAGAATAATATCTGCCACACCCTCACACCAGGAAGCCCCTCCACCACGGCTGGTCCATTGAGGGCAAGGACGAGGACCTTTTTGTGGTCGATCATGGAGCGAAGTATCTTGATAGCTAGTACTTCATATTGAATCTCGGATCAGCTTTATCCTAAAATTGCACTGCGACAGAAAACGTGTTACCTGTTCCAATGCTAGCCATGAAATCGACTTTCTTCTGTACTACACTTCTATATTCATCTTTGGCCTCGCCATCCGTCTCTTGATATCCGAAGTGGTCAGCTCAAGTTCAAGAAGGGAATTGAATAATAATAATTACCCTTAACGTCAGCGCCAGAGGAGAAGAACCTGCCTTCTCAAGTGACGACCGTAAACACTGTCTCGGAATGTTCGTCCAGCTCTCTGAGAGCTGTAGCCAAATCGAGCAAAAGGTTGCCACCGAATGCATTCAGGGATTTCGGTCTATTTAACTTGAGACTGCAGTCAGCATATATGGACTACTCGAGCGCTCTGTTTGCGCGGTTAGGGGTGTACATGCTTTGATGATACCGATCTTCCCCTTGATATTAAAAATAATGTCAGTATACTTATGTCTGCCAGGTTGCTCCATCGTCAATGGTTGGTATGTTGTTGTCCGATACGCTCAGAAATGCGGATATTCTCTAGGAGACCGGCCGTAGCAGTTGGTGAGTTATTCTTGGACATGTGCTTCAGGTTAGAAACTCAATACCTGCTTCCGAACTCAGGATTGCGCGCTTATCGTGGATGCGCCAAGGAACCTGACTTCTTAATTACGCTCAATGATAGCAAGGAGTTGAGCACGGCGTGATGAAGTGACAGCTTTTTCTATGGATTGTATTGTTAGTGCAAGTGGTGGGGAATCTGGCCATACCGTACAGTAGCCGTAACTGAATCCGAAGCCGGAACCGAATTTAAGTGCATGGCTCGGCAGCCCACTCTAGCAATGTGTCGACAGGGGCACGGAAAAGCAAAGTAAATGGGTGACATTACTTCAAGACTAGAAGTTAAACATAGCTCAAAATGCATACGAAATAGCGGCTACAATGGAAGGACGAGGAGATACCTTCGTAACCTGATTTTCTCTAATAAGTCCACAAGAGGGGTGGCATACAGCCGTCTGGTCCAATCTATGCGTCTAAATTTAAATTCGGAAGAGACCAGCCAGTTCCAGAGATTGCAGAAGTATGTCGAAGTCATAGCAGTGTGAATTAGAAGACCATATGTCGCTCACAAGGTAAAATAAATCGATGGTAAGTAAGACTGCCGTACAATGCCACCATTGAAATACATGTACACAGGTTAATATCCAGATTGAGCGCATATAGATGCACAGTACATCAGATTCTCTGCTCAATCGATGCCAACGCTTGGCAGCACTCAAAGGGTCTTTTGGCTGACAGTATGATGTGTTTGTGGCAATTTGTCGCGTGATCACGTCAGGGCCTTGGGTGTGTTAGATCTCATAGGATACTAATGAAAGATTAGCAAAAATCACACCAAAACTTGCATATTTTATAGTTTAATAACAAATCTAATTTAAAATAAAATAGTCTAAGCCTTCTAATATAAGCTAATAAGAAACTTTAG
>AYLM01002032.1:0-40226 GCA_001625345.1 Cairneyella variabilis | reverse complement strand
CGATATTGCGTAAATAAGCTGAACGCAGACGGTCCTAATGACGCTTTACAAATTGATTAACCCAATTCTTTCTTACTAACTGCCTATATATCTCTTCCGCTAGATTCTTAACGATTTGACTTGTCGGAGGCATGCCACGGTCTATAAGCTTGTTTATATACTGAATGAGGGTCTCTTCTTATTCGTCCGTAAGGGATTGTCGATAAAACGAGTTAGCTTCTTTCCGAGATTTAGTGATCCTACGAATGCGCTTAGAAATCGTTATACAGTCGCATTCATAACGTTTTACTGCTTCAGAATAATCGGTAATCTTTCCAGATTTGATATTAGTAATCGCCGCAGCAATACGGGCGGATTTATCTGCTCTAGCCATATTTTAAGGTCATAGAATGCCCCGCTATTATGGGTTTTCAACGATATTTTAAGCGGGATTTAAGCAGGGATGGGATTTGAGGCGGGATTTCGGTTACTTAAGCGAATCTTGTTTGAGAGCGCGAATGCCAGCACGTGTTCGCAGTAACCGAAGCATTCTCAAATCCAAGACAGTTCAACTTGAGCTAGATAAGATGCAATACTCTAAACTCCCATTCTAGTACGGTTACTTAATACTTGTAAAATCCTTCCCCACTTTTCACTCCAAGCTTTCCTTCTTGAATCATCTCTTCCAACAAATGACGTGGCTCTATCGGCAGGTTGTCCCGGCACTCATCATAGTGCTTCTCAATAGCCAAGGCTACATCCAATCCAACCACATCCATCTGCTCAAACGGACCAACTGGAGTCTTCAAAACGTCCTTATAGATTGCATCTATTTCTGTCGGAGTGGCTATTCCCTCAGCTGCAACGAAGAGCGCCTCGCGCTTGATTGCTGCCCATATTCTAAGCAGGATCTGTAAGTTTCTGGTTTCACAGTCGGATTGATTTGAGACTTACCGATTGTAAATATAGCCATTGGAACTCTTTTTGACATGAAAAGGGGTGAAGCCATGCTCTTTGCATGCTGTCATTAATCTTGGGATTATGCTAGGCTCTGTGAAATTGCTGCCCATCACTTCTATAGCAGGTGTTTCGGGCGGCCAATCTAGTTCTACTATTAGCTGCGTGCCTCCCTCACTTCATACATGCTTGACAATATAGCTTGCATACGGGTTCCAGTGTTCAGGAATATCTCTCGTCTTTGGATATCTCGCTTCAATTCAGGAAAGAGTTAGGATACTTACAGGAGTGCAAATTAACGCATCGCTGTGGGTACTTGAGCTCTAGTCCATCGATAACCTCCGAGATTGTGAAGCTGCTGGAGTTGGAAGCAATGATCGTTTCAGGACTTGCGAGCTCGTCAAGCTGTTTTACAGCAGCACGCTTTGACTGCAGTGACTCAGGTACATTCTACTTAAGGTCTCAGATCAGCATGCATTTGACTTGTGTGGAAGTGCCTCGGATCAATTTACACATACCTCAACAACTAACCACGCACCACGGAGCGCGTCACGCAATTCATCTGAGGGGAAAGTTTTAATGGGGCCGTTCTCGTGCAGTGATGCCGTAGCCGCAGTCTTTTTGAGCTTCTTGATGTCACAAAGTGCCGACTCTAGAGCAGAGGGATTGCAGTCGATAAGTCTCACGGGACTACCTCGACTCGACCACTGTTCCCAGTCAGTGTTTAGTTTTTCGTAAATGACTCTGGAAGGTGAGGTACTCACCATGTATGCTAGACGTCGTCCTTGAACTCCAGCACCAAGAATCGCGACTGCGTCTGGTATCTTCATAATGTCATATATTTCAAGAGAGGATTGATGGAGTGATGAAGTGGTGAGAACGAGGCAGCAACTTTACTTGCAGTGATTAAGTATCTTTAATGTGGATTTGCCTTTTCGCCTCCGAAGATCTCGACTAATCCTGCTGAGCTTGGTAGTTCCACGTGTCCCTCTCTGGCTGAGTCCATCTGGTCCAGCACAGGAATTGCGCAAGCGTCTAAAACAGTTAGAGTTGCCACGGAAGTTACAAGCAGAATTATTGAAGCAATTACTAGGATATCTTGGCGGTTGTGGTGAAATGCGGGCATCGCGGGCTGGGGTACAGGCGGGATCGTGAGGGCAGCATGATTCAGGGCGTGGAGAAGCGAAAAGAGTGGGAAATGCGGGGTTAGTGTGGTTCTACAGCTTTATTGGGTTCGTGCCGTGCCCACATATTAGGGCACCTGTGCGGGCAGATGCGGGCAATTGTGGGTGTGAACATGAGGGCACCTATGGGATCTTCGCACCGGAGCCAACAGAAGTCCCAGCAAAATCCATCATTGTCCCCATACTGTGGAGGCGAACCCCAGATTCTTATATATCTGCTGGAATGTTCTCATCCTTGGCAATGATTTTTTATCTTCATCGTTCTTGCATTCGAGCCAGCCGACAATTTCCATGAACTCCAAGATGAATCCCTCTGGTATTCACAGCCGAATGGGCAACCAAGAAAAAGATTTCGGTCCCGATGCAGTGGTGATGCAGCACGACGAGCTCGCTCAAAATGCCGAAGACAATGCTTTCAGCAACATCGACGAGAAGAAAGTCCTTCGCAAGATGGATGTCCGCTTGATCCCCGTGCTGGCTTTATTGTATTTGCTCAGCTTCCTTGATGTAAGTTATCCAAATCTTTTCACGTCTACGGAGTATCGGCTACAGAAATAGAATGTAATTGGCAGAGATGACCGGCAAGAACATATGCTGACATCCCTATGTGTAGCGTGGAAACATTGGCAACGCCAAAATTCAAGGTCTTACCACGGACCTTCACTTGACCGGCTCGCAATACAATCTATGTGCTACCGGTACGTACCTTGCTACACTCATCCATTCCGTCCGAAAGCTAATTTTGCAGTCTTCTTCTTCACTTACTGTCTCTTCGAGGTCCCGTCCAACCTCCTCCTGAAACGTTTCCGTCCTTCAATATGGCTACCTTCAATCATGGTTGCCTGGGGTACCGTCATGACCCTGATGGGTACGGTGCAAAGTTACCACGGCCTTCTCATTTGTCGATTATTCTTGGGTGTGGCGGAAGCTGGTCTCTATCCCGGAGTCTCGTACTACTTGACCATGTGGTATTGCACTCATGAGGTCCAATGGGTAAGTCTCTCACATTCGGAAAGTCTTCTTGCATTGCTAACATGAATCAGCGCCAAGGGCTTTTCTTCTCGGCCGCTTCGATGGCGGGTGCATTCTCTGGACTACTGGCGTACGCGATCGTTAAGATGAACGGCGTAGGTGGCTACGCAGGCTGGCGATGGATCTTTATTCTCGAAGGACTATTGACTGTCCTCGTGGCCATTAGTGCGTTCTTCCTCGTGCACGATTTTCCCGAGACGGCGAAATTTCTCACTCCTGAGGAGCGGGCCTGGGCCTCCCACCGTCTCAGATATCAAGGCTCAGCACGATCGGGCAGGAAGGTCTCCGAATCAAGTCAGTTCAAGTGGAAGTATGTTCGCCAGGCCTTGACCGACTGGCAGCTCTACGTCAGTCTCTTCATGTACTGGGGCATCGTGTGTCCGTTGTATGGAATCAGTCTCTTCTTACCGACGATCATCAAGGGGCTCGGATACACGGCCACGACTGCGCAACTTCTCACAGTTCCAATCTACGTTACCGCCGCCTGCATTTCCATAACTGTCTGCTTCCTTTCCGACCGAGCTGCATCTGCTGGACGAAGCCGGAGTCCGTACATTTTCTTCCCTATGTGTGCCATCCTGGTTGGCTTCATCATGGCCATAGCTGGCTCTGCAGCTGGGAACGTTCCTGGTGTCGTGTACGCAGGTGTCTTCATCGCAACATGCGGAATTTATCCAGCCTTCCCAGGCAACGTCGTGTGGATTAGCAACAATCTTGCAGGGAGCTACAAGCGTTCAGCCGGAATGGCTTTCCAGATTGGCATTGGCAACCTTGGAGGTGCCATGGCAAGCAACTTTTACCGGGCTGTTGATGAGCCGAAGTATCTACTCGGTCATGGACTCGAACTCGGGTTTGTGGTCCTTGGCTTGACGGCTGTTGTTATATTGAGAGTTTCGTATGGAAGGATCAACAAGCAGAGGGAGAGAGATGCTGATGGAATGTCGAACCTCTCGGATGAGGAACTGAGCGATCTGGGTGATAGAGCGCCAACGTTTAGGTACATGCTGTGAGGGCTGGCTGAGCAGCGCCTTTGGTGTCGACGTTTCTGGTGCATGAGAATTTGTTTGGATTGATGAACTTCAACAACTCTGCGAGGAGAAAAAGTCTGCGAGTAGGAGATAGTGAAATGAGCCATGTTTTCAATTATCCACCATTCGATCAAATTATTCGATCAGATTGTAACTTCACGAAGGTCTGCGTAGATATCTAAGGCTTGCCCAATGATCCTGACCAGTGGGAAAACATGGTGACTTCCACTGAATGTCTCTGCCCAAAGCCTTACAACTGCAACTCCCAATTGTTTGACTTTTATTGGCTCGGCCACTTCATCACTACTGAAGGAGACGGCAAATTGGGTCTCATTGACTATACTTCTGACCATCCGGAGTAGACTCTGCTCGTCATTAGTGAGCTCCGTGGGAAACTCGGCTATGGTTTGAAGCCATTTACCTTCAGGTTATCAGCATTTCCAGAATTTTCAAAGACATCGAATTAGAAAACATACTAAGCAGATAGGCGCACTCGAGGTTGACAAGAGCATGCTGCATACTCCACAGGAGGGTTTGCGTATGGGCCACGAAATTGACACCGATCTTCACTGGAATAGAGAGTGCATGTGCAGCATGTATGACAGCACGGCTAACATGCGGTCCCCGAACAACTATCGGGAAAGCCTCCAGGGCACCAGCAATGGCTTGAGGCTCTCTAGTGTCCAGTGCACGATGAGGTCCAAGGTCGCAATGCAATCGGATGTAAGCCAGTCTCAGGAGCGCTGTTGAGCTGAAAGCTACCGGACCATACGGATTCGTTGGGTCAAGACTGCTTTCCGGAGTTCGTTCCCATCCGACTTGCCACATTTTTAGTGCTCGTTCAAAGATCTCGATATCTTCTAGTCTTAGAGTGCTGCCTCCAGCCGAAGTTCTGGAAGCCTGTCGTGCAAGGTAAATCTGCTGGATGATAGCTTGGATGAGAGCATAGCTGCCAAGGGAAGATATTGTCGATTGCTCTTCATTATTAGAGGGGTCAAACAATGCTCGCAAGGCGCTCTGAAATGACAAAGAAATTGGCGGCAACTTTTCTTGCATTGCTTGCCATTCTGCGGTTGATTCTGCTCGCCACAACTCTGCTGATTGTGGAAGGTCAATTTTCATCTCCGACGTGAGCATAACGGGCACTGTATCGTAGGCAATTGAGTGCAGGTTGAAAAAGCAGTAGGCGATACACTTAGTCCGGCAGTCGCTCTCCGAACATATCCAGTCCTCCCAGCTCCCATTTCGAATTTCTGGTGACCGAATAGAAGAACTACGCTCTCGTAGAAGCAAAGCCAGCTGACTTTGGAGCAGCATTGCTTCATGAAGTAGTGCTCTTGGGCCCCACATTCCCATTGCCATCAAAATTAGAAAGGCTTGGATTGTGCCGAGGCGGGCTTGAGCGACTGGTAGTCTGGTAAGTCCCTAAAATCAGCTTAGATATTCGGGATTTGGAGGTATTGCTGAAACTTAATAACAGCTGACGTACCTTAGATCACTTAACATATCCGAAGAATTCCAAGCGTCAAGGGCTTGGCCGTTCACAGAACTTGTCTCGAAACGTCCTGAAGCCGGTGAGGAGTGTGCCGACGAGGTTCTGAGTGGTGCGGCAGACTTGAGGGCGGCAATGGACTGACTGTTCCTCTTACGGTTTTGTTCCATAGCAACTGACCGTGCTGCATACCATAAGTGATTTCCGCATACTGGTTCGAAGCGGTACTGTGCACCTACTGCGCAGATCGCAAGTAAAAGCTCTGGCACACATGCTGTCACGGCAAAGGTTGGAATATGAAGAAACGGGAGATGGCGATGAAAACCACTGACATATCCCTCTAGATATCGTGATAAAGCATGCCGAGATGGCAAACCGAAATCTGCCGGGAGCACGGTCTGGAATTCCGAAATTTTGACCTGAATCTCTCGATAGTCTTGTCCACTTATTTTCCATGGCGGTTCGGTGCGTCGTGAGTATGCTTGTGGAACTGGTTGGCGTTCCGGATTTTGCTCTTCGGGCTGTAGTGATGGTAATCGAGATCCAAAGCGGCTGAGTGGATCATTTTCATTTTGAAGCTGCTCACGATTGTTGTTCTGATTTTGGAGTGCCACCGAACCGTTCCAGTCTGGCTGAGACCAAAGCGAAGTTGGCAGGTCAGAGTCGAAAAGGGCTGCTGGCAATAAGAAGTTCGGCATGTGGTAATCGTCCAGGAAGAGATTGTACTCTTGGAATGCGTTCGATGTACCAACTAAGGCCCTGGTGTCAGTAGCGACAGTTGTTCCTTCCATAATGTTATTGTAGAGCATGTTGTCTATTTGTCCATCAAGTGTATCAACGTTCCGGGCTCTAGTGTCGTGGTATCCGTACTGTGAGCCCGAGTTCTGCGACTGGCTCGGTTCTTGCCTCGTGCTCTCAGAAAAGGTCTGAAATTGCATGGTTGTTGAAAGTGGGCCTGTATCTCGATTTTCAAATACAGTGTTGTGTGGTTCTCGGAGAGATAAAGGCGATGCTGCTTGGGCCATCGACATAGAATCAGAAGCATTTTGAGCGAACTGCACGTGTGCATGTGGCGCTATTGTTGGAACATTCGAAGGGTTTCCAGTCATTGCTGAGCTGCTGCCGTTTGAACTGTTCCGATGGACCAGTCTTGTATGGCGAATTAAGAGATCTCTATAAAACTTTAGTTTTGATGAGTCTTGGACATCTCTGCTCGGTTTGCTTACCGTCTGCTGAAGGCTTTACCGCAAGGGCACGCAAAAGGCTTTTCCTTGGTATGCGTTCGCTCATGACGTTCCAAATGCTCGATACGATGGAAGATATCAGAACAGTACTTGCATCTCATCGATCTTGTTCTTTGCTTGCTGGGTTTCATGACCGAAGTCCGGTTGGCTGCATGGGTCGTGGTGTTGCTATCGCTCATCGTGACTGGAATTTGCTTCAAGCAGATTCGTTATTTTGTGAAGATGGAACTGTGTCGCACTCTTGACCATTGCGACTGAGAATTGTCTGAGACATGCAACCGCACGAAACCAGAGATTGACTCTATGAAAGTCGAAGCTCAAAATGCGGCTGCTCTGTAGTGGTACCTTCAGCCGCTGACGCAAGCGACAATGTCCTCTCGTGGAAGTAGGGACGATTCTCCCTATGGGCTCGCTTGATTAACCTTACCTCTCATGTAAGGAAGTTCTCTTGTATCGTTTATTGAAAACGTTGTTTTGCTTAGTCAAATGGGCGTTGAAGTTTGACTCGAAATATTGCCCTTTCCACAGTCCGGACCATTAGGTATTCCCGTTCTCGAAGGTCTGCTCTACCCCTCCCCTGTGTCGGCCAATGAAACCAATTCGCTTACCAGCCATTAGGAGATAGGGGATGGCGTCCTCGTCCACAAATCCTAGGTAGCCATTATCAAAATTTTTGGCTTGTTTGCCCACCGTCCTGTTTCTATGCTTCTCTATCCACTAGCACTGCGTGGTGCCCGCTGCCCGCACGACCACCCGTGTCTGGGAATATGTGTTGCTTGTCCCCGCGTTCTGCCCGTGTTGCCCGCACGCTGCCCGCTTTGTAATTACATGAATAATTTGCGCTTGGTCCTCCTGGAATGATTGTCTTCCCCACTCCGTGAATCCAAGGACTTGGAAGTTGGAACCAAGACCCTTCGTTTACCAAAATATCACAAATGCGGGGAAAAGGGATTGCGAGCCGAGCCGTGAAGCAACTGCCCACCACCTCTGTGAACCTCGGAAGCTGCTTTGGTATCCTCAAGCGCGATATGGAGGATCTGCCATGCACCAAGTCTAAACAAACGTTACTGCGTGCAACTGAATTGCAGTCGATCAGAGACTTGACCTCACATCGCGTGGTTACAGACATTTATTCGACAACAATAACTTAAATCCAATTACGTAAACGTCAGAGCCCATATTGTCTTGATTCCCAGCCAAGGTCACCACTTAAGATATCCTTGATTTTCCACTCAAGACTCAGCACCCCAAGCAGGGTACTCAGGAGCATTGTACTCTTCCCTGCATCCATACTTGACCAAGTACGGGCACTTCTCAGTTTTATCATCAATGACCACGGTTCCATCGGGAGCCTTGATACTGAACTTGAAATTCCCTGCCCCGCCAGAGTTGACCCACATGAATCGAATCGGGTAGTACTTGCCCTTCTCCATTTCCATCTCGAATGTCTTGGGTAGTGTACCTGAGGCCACGTATACCTGGTCAATATCGGCGGTCTGGCGAGTCCATCCTGTGTACGCTTTCTGGCCAACCCACAACAAGCTCAAATCATCAGTATCAGGTGATGAGAAGACGTACTTGCCTCCTTGCCGAGCATAGAGGTAGCCACGGTGGTCAGTCACAACGAATTCGGGGTTTTGAGGTGTTTGGCCGTAGATGTTGTTATTCACAGAGACTCCCAACTTGGTGGTCGAGCCTTTGTAGTATGGTTGGATGGTCTTGAACAAAGTGGGATCGAAGCCAGGATTATTAGGCGCTTGGTATAGCTGGTTTACCCCATTCTTTTGGTTGTTATATATGGCGAATGCGAGTCCTTGATTACCACAGGATAGATCTGGTCCAGGTGGAGGTCCCTGGGTTACAGCTTTGCGGGCATCTGTATCGCCCGAGCAGCAGCCTCCACCTGAGCTGCAAGCACCTGCGCAACCAATGCTACGAGCACTGTCGAAGCTAGAAGCGACTATGAGAGGATTTCCGTGATGGGAGCCAAGGTAGCACTTTCTTGTTCCTGCAATAGTTGTTAGTGAAAAGTTGGTGGTTATGCTAATAATTACTCACGTGCTTGAAAGTCTACGCTGTGACAAGGCACCATGGCAGCACAAATTTCCATGCCTAGAGTGCTGTGAGAGGACGTTCAAACATCACAGTGTGCGGCAAGGCTTACAGTCTCGAAGATTATCAGCCGAGGCCTGAGAGAGATATTTAGTGCCGTGTCGCTTCCCGCAGTCCATTCTAAAACTCTCTCCATATGAAGAGGTATACACCATTCCATCGGCGAAAGGGCAAGCAGTGGTGCAGAGTTGGTTAGGGTAGTCATCTTCATCATGAGTTGGAGGATCTACTTGAAGAGCAAAGTCATTGGGACCATCCTGGACGCTGGCTTCCGTGTCTTTCTTGAGCAACCAACAGGTGCCTTGAGCCACGGTGGAGCCTGATTGAGGTCTGGCAAGATATTGCACAGACTTACACAGTCTCTTTAAAAACAATCAGTTTCAGTCTTAGAATCTTCAAACCATAAACACTTACGTTTGCTGAGCATTTCTCCATACAAGACGCGAAAGTGGGTTCGACCGTAGCATCGCCAATGTTCATCGTGTTAGGCGAAGCATAAGAACACTGCAATTTGTAGGCCGAGCCTGTTCCAATGTCAACCAGGTATTACTGTGAACGGTTTGATGAAGCGGACGTACCATCAGAGGTGATATAGATCTTTCCAGTGTCCGCGCCACAAGTGGCCTTCTCAGAATAGATTGTCCCGGCGTAGGGATCATTAGGATCTGTGATTGGTTTCTGATCGGGATTCGGGTTTGGATTGGAATTCAGATTTGATGCGGGATCAGCTGGCTTATCAGCCTTTCGAGCGTTGTGAACTCCTTGTCCAGTAGTTGCTGCTATGGCTGGAATCTTTACCCAGATCTTCAGCATGTAGTTGTGCAGAAGTATCTGGGACAAGGCTGCTAGGGAGTGTAAAAAAATGAGCAGACTTACTAAGGCCTGACAGATGTAGCCACAGGACTTGGTGTCCTGGTTATAGTCGACTGCTTGGCACCCGGACTTGGCGGCACAAGAATCAATGCAAGTAGCAAAGGTTTGCTGAACGTCTTCTTTTGGTGTCTGTGTCACGTTAGTGACCAGCTAACCTTGGAGTTCGTTTGCTGTGCTTACCATCCATCCTCGACCAATTCTTTTGTTGCAAGTGATCAAATATGTGCCTGAAGAAGATTAGAATCGTGAAACACATGGCGTGTTGAAGGAAATAAAGGCGGAGAGACTTCACTTACCACTGGACGTAGTTCTGTACTTGCCATCGTCAGCTAGGCAGGAGCCAGGGTTCGTTGACTGGGCAAGAGTGACAGGAAATAAATTGAAGAGCGCGAGGCCCAGCAAGAAAGTAGTGCGGGCCAGCATAACGCTCACAAGGTTCTCGAGGCACGCTGAAGAAATGAGTCTCAGGATTTGAGGCTTTGGTGAAGTAAGTCTCAGCAGTTTTAGACTTTGGAGTCTTCCTAGGAGATGACATGTCCAAATTGGCCCCTATATATGGGGATAGAAATGGTTGACATTCGTAGTATCGTCCAATGCAATATGCTGCAACTCATCAAGGAGGTGAAAATTTAGACTTGCGCTGATCTTGTGCGCTGTCTTGTGGAACAGCTTATCTTTTGGTCATGACTTCATGATAATTGACTCGGCATCTCGGCGTCAGCAACTACATCAATAGTACGATCGAGATGGTACGAGTACAAGAACATTTTATACTGGCCCGAGTCATCTGGAAGGCGTTCGCTTTGCAAGACATTGCGCCTCTAGTATCGTCACAGTCTGGAGACTTGCATTCTATTGTGCAACGTCACATCCTAGATCGACTCGAGTCATATTCAAGGACAATTACAACAATTGCAAGGATTTGTGAGACTACTACGAAGAATTGTAAATGGAGCGTGAATCCAAAGTATAAACTTCTCAGAACGATCAGAGATGTGAGATCAGTAGGGAACGGCAAGCTACGATTGCACAAGTGATTGAAACTGCTTAATTGAAGCATCTGCAATGCAAGCACACAAGAAACAGCGTTGCCAATGATTTAATCTCGAAAGCAAAGTGAAATCCTGTGGCAACGTAACACAAATCCAACGTAATGGTAAATATGGCTTGGTGGCATCGTTCGGATGTAACACTGTGCGGATCTTCTCAGCGGGATTTTGGGCGAGTGAAAATAGTTCGTGACTTGGTGTTACACAGAGAAGCATGATGGTTCTATCAATCAGCCTGCCTTAGACTCTCCCTTGTGCTTCAAATGCAACTACAAAATTCACATCGGAAGCCAGAGAATTCATGGATTCAAAATAGCCCACCACGAGGTCTTATGTAGATTGTGTGTCCTACACCTCGATGCCAGCCAAGGAGAAGAAACTTGAGCAACCCAGTGTTTCATCATGTTGAAGAGCATTTTGCCATATCTCCTGGAATATTCGGATTCACTGTGTCCAAGGCGACGATTAGCGAGGATCCGGCGCTACACTGTTAGTATTTCTAAAGCTGTAGACACGATCACTCGTACGACACGCATACATGCAGCTCTTTCGCTTCCTCATAACAATTCTCGCTCTATCGGGCCAATGCACTGCACTACAGGGCCTTGCGCCTTTAGGAGCATACTGGACGCAGCCACAGCCATACAAAGTCGTCTGGGTAAGTTCATAATGTTCCGAAGCGCTTAATCATCTTGAATGAGGGAAGATGCCACAAAAAACCCCCTCCGGTTGTCGTTGCTCTGAACACCGGGTACAAGTCTCTTGGATCAGCACCGGCTATTCCACCGACACCAGCAGGTAGGTTTTAATCGCAATTTTACAGCCATTGAGAACTAATCTAGAACTCTCTTAGCTCGTGTGCCGTCGTGTTCTCCCCCTTTGAAGACCGTTACTGTGGAAAAGATTGCCGCCTCGCAACTTCCGGCCCTCCGCCCGTTACGAGTACGGTAATAAAAACTGTGACGGAGTAACTCCCCGCTCCTCCACCAGTCATGAGCACAGTGACAGAAACAAAGACTGAGAAACTTCCGCCTGTCACTACGACTACAACGGAGACTGTTACTAGCACAGTGACCGAAAATTTTGCCACGGTCATAGAGTATCGACCACTGCCTGACAAAGTCGAGGAAGGGAAAACGAACCGTCAAGCCGACCCTAGCATGCCAGCACCGGTTTTATATGAGCACGGTGACTGTGCATGCTGCATTGGGATGTATCCGGTTGAACGGGTCGGCTGCGTCTAACGGTGTCATGGGCGACTTGAAATTGCAACTGTGGTAAAGAGCGGGGCGATTGACCTTTCGAATGAAGGTATCTGGCAATCCAGAATCTGCGTGAAGATTCTTCGCGGTTGCTTGACCCTTTGCCGTCCTCAGATCTCGACATGTCGTGAACAGCACAATTCGTCCCGGACATTGGGCACGCTCGTCTCCAGCGGCAGCCACCCGAGATCTGTATATACTGCTCCGAGACATATGAGCAGATCTCTTGGATCTTGTACAATGCGCGTATCCGCAGATGGTGGTACTGTGGCGGTCACTCCCAAGGCCTCCAGTCTAGCAGGGCCACCAACGAGGAGTTGGCTTTGCCAAACGTGACTTGAGAGGCTTTCGAAGAGAAAGAATTCAGATTAACGATCAGCAGATGCAATGCAAAGTATGCAAATAAATTAAACACTAAGCTCGAGGCAAAGCAATGCAATACAACGTAGGACCAGGAACATATACTAGTGCAATGTGGCACTTTGGATGCGAAGGTGTGACTCAGGACGGAGCCGAGAATCTGAGAGTTTGCAAAGAGAAAAATCTGTTCTGAAACAAATAATCGGGGAAGTCTCCATATCCACGAATCTCTCACTCCCAGATCGCTTCAAGGTTGAATACCATAATCATTCATCCAAATCTGCCTGCAACATGCATCTCACTCGCGCACTCTCCACAACACTGGCACTTGCCAGCTCCAGTATCGGCCTGGGTTTCGTCCCGCTTGGTTCTTACTTGCTGAATCCGCAACCCTACAAGGTCGTTTGGGTAAGCTGATCTTCCTCCATCCTCTCCGCTTCTTGGGTAAACCAAATGCAATAACCTTGTCTCCACCACAGCCCATCCCTCTCGTCCTCTCAAAAGGAAACGGAGCCACACCACCAAACCCTCCACCTCCACCACCAGCTCCCTGCCCAGCGAATTGTGTCCGCACCGTCCCCGGGCCCGCACCAGCTCCCGTCACAGTCCCAGGTCCTGCCCCACCCGCAGTTACTGTCTACGGACCACGACCAGAGAAGGTCCAGGAAGGGCGAGATAACTGCCAAAATGAGCCTGGCAAGCCGGACCCAATGTTTGATGCGAATGGAGATTTTGCGTGCTGTGTTGGGACAGCATGGCCAGCCAGTGGGCTTGGGTGTGCTTAAGAAAGCATGTGATGGGTCGAGGATGGCTTGGTGAGGAGTTGAAGGAGACGACTGGTGGATGGAAGGTAAGGGGATAATTAGAGAAGAATAAAACCGGGTACTGAATTCAAACTATTCTGAGTTGATTACTTGCTCAATTGGCCTTTCAAGTATTCAAGGGTACTACTGCACATACATGCAAGTGATCCATGCGGCGCTTGCTCGCATGCACCCTTGGCATAAAACAGTATCGATCGTCTGGCACTCGTATCAGAAAGCAGCACTCGCTAACGATCGCGTCAATCAAGGTTGCACGACGAGGACACTGACTGTGTAGGACTGCAGCAATGTATCCTCCAGAGAGAAACAGGGACTAGTTACCATGAAATGCGTGTGCATATAAGGAAAAGGTAAAGAAGCGTCATGTGAACACAAATTAGCAGGAAAATTGACAGTGCCCGTTGGCTCAACGGCATCAGCACATCATTCGACGGCACCATCCCATTCAACGACAGGGAAATGACTGCACGTTTAACACAAAGGGTAGTGGGCAGTTAGGGTGCTGCATACATAGCAAGCTGCAGCAGTTTTGTAGCAGCTTTGAGCAGAATGATTGCTGCCACCATGCGACCTTTCTACCAACTCTGACATCAACACCGACTCGTGCAACCATTTGGATAATATATCCTGCGACAGTGATCGAGTCAGGAACATTTATATAGGGCTCGCTATCTCGACCTACCAAGTAAAGTGATTCACTCTTAGAAAAGCGAATAAAGCAAAAAGCCCGCGTTTTTAAAGTAGCAGCATTCCCTTCGACTTGACCACCTGAAGAGATAAAGCAGGCTCATCTCACAGTGTACGTGACTAAATTCATCCATGTCTCTCAGAGCAGCACCTGGTCTGCACAACTAGTGGGTGTAGACTTCCTCCTTGAACATTCGACTTTTCAGACTCTGCTGGCTCCTCTTTACCAGCTGGAACCAGTTGTGAATAAAGAAATTGATATTGGTGTCCTTGGTCTTAGCCTAAGAGGAGGCAATTTTATTGACATTCAGGATATCGACGACTGCTTTAGTTGTGACGACAAGACGACAAGAAATATGGCTGCATATATAACATAAAGACTATACAAGGCGCAGGGCTCTGCTTATAATACGATTGATCATTATTGTAGTTGCATATTCAAACGTAAAAGAAATTGCAACTACTCTGTCTTCCCTTCAATTCTTCGGCTCTTTGCATGTGTAAACGTTTTGAAGAGGTAATATATTGTTCAATAGCGTCCAACTCAAAAAATGGTATCTACTTTCCGAGGTTGGTAGATGATCCAAGGAGAATGAATAAATCTCAGGAAATGTTAATAGTGAAGTGAAAATGTAAAGAAACCGCTTCGCTAAGCGACATCACTTCCTTCCACATGACTGCTGGAAGACGATAAGGTGGGCCACATCCCAGGGTCTTCTCACGGTGTGCGTCACTCAGGTCATATAGCCTCCACAGACCTTGTTCAACCCAGCGTAGGCAGATTTCTGTTACGAGTATCAGGCTTTAAGAGCCTAGCTCTCCTTCAGCCTTTGCCACCTAGAGCAGATTGGAATTGTGGGAACTGATGTAACAGTCCCTCACCTTATTCAAAGGCAATTTCTTCGACGTTTACAATGCCGAAGACCGTCGTGGTTTCGACGACAGATGTGAAAAAGGATGCGACGATGGAAGGAAAGTGTAGAATGGGATGGACTTGGAGGTGTAGAGGATGCGATGCGTAACAGAGCAAAGTTGGGCGGCGTGGGAATTGGATCAAGCTCCCAACCATGTTGGACTTCGATCTTGTTTTGAGAACATGTTGGAGGTCTCCTCCCGCAGTAGGCCATAGACTATTTATCGTTCGCTGAGTGGTCTGTAAAATCCGCTTTGAGATGGGGTGGAAGGGAAGTGATCCTTCTAGTCTCTCTATTGAGAGTGCCTGAAAACGCTGAAACAATGCAAAATACTTTGGTTCCATAGATGTTTTGCCCAGGACGAGAAACGCATCGCGGGACCTTGGGAAGGTACCAGGCACAGAAGAAACAAGAAAAATCTGAAAGTGAGAAACCCTAAATGGGCTGGGAGCTCAGTTTTTGTTCATTTTCTATTTAGAATATTATTTACTGCGGCGCCTGATACCCATCAACATCAGTGCTGTTCGAGATCTTCTCATACTTCTTGTAGTTCTCCGAGTAGGTCTGGATCTTAGTGTTAATCGCCTTGTACGCATCGGTACCAATAACGACTCTCAATGGAGGATCCTTCATAACAGCCAGCTCATACATAGCCTTGGCTCCCTTCGGTGGGTCACCAGCCTGTGTACCATGTCTCTCGGTCATGGCCTTCGTTGCATCAATATGGTCGTAAGCTGGATGTCTCTTCTCCGGGAACGACATCGATCTGCCCGCCCAATCGGTTCTGAATCCACCAGGCTCAATGCACGTAAACTTGATACCCCACTCCGGCTTTACCTCATGGGAGACGGCTTCGGTGAACCCCTCCACAGCCCATTTGCTTGCGCAGTAGATGCTGAACATGGGGACACCGCGTTGGCCGCCGATACTTGTAACCTGTTGGATGAGGCCTCCGGATGGCTTCTGCTCGCGCATGACCTCCATAGCCTTCTTGGTCACTTTGATGAGACCAAAGAAGTTAACCTCCATTTGTGTGCGAATCTGCTCCTCGGTGAGCTCCTCGAAGACACCGGAAAGACCATAGCCTGCGTTGTTGACGACGACATCGACGCGCTTGAATTTTTCGAGGGCGGCTTTGAATGCGGCGTCGATGTCGGCTTGCTTGGTGACGTCGAGCTTGAGGGCGAGGAAGTTCTGGGAAGGAGTTAGAGGAGATAGCAGATTGGGGGGATTGGGAGCTTGCCTTATCGTTTGCGCCTTTGAAGGAGAGGGAGTCGGGCTTGCGGGCTGTTGCAACGGCGATATCGCCCTTTGCAAGGACTTCCTCCACGAGGTGAAAGCCGAAGCCTGTTGAGGTTCCTGTGATGAAGAAGACGCGAGGCATGGTGTTGTAGTTGCAATTGATCTTCTGTCCTGTTTCTGCGAGTTGATAAAAAGAGAAAGAGACCTACGCAGAGTGGGCTTCTTATACTTTTCGTATGCCTGCAGCCAGTAAGGTATTCACTTGATCTTGCGACGTCTGAGACTCCTGATGGCGCTGGAGTTAGCATCTAGGTGCCCTTTCGGGCCAGTTCAAGCCATTGTTAGGAGTTAAGCAAAGGATTTAGGCTTTTAAGACACCGCAGGAGCATGGTCCACTGTGATGAAAGTGAGTGGCGAATAGAGAAGCTGCTGCAGGAAATACATGACGTTGACTGGAAGTTGAGCTCGAGGTCTTCGCCGATGGCTGCTTAAAGCCTAGCGCGGATGTGTAATTCTCCCAGCTGCAGCACCATGGTAAGAACCCTCAGAGATCACAACTTTGGAATGAATGGCTGAGAAGGAGGACTTTTCACGATTATTTCAAATTCTTTTTTTTGAAGCACCTGCTCGGATATATCGGCACTAATTGATGGTCGTTGCTTCGAGAGCTCCAACTTCTTCGACCCAGCGTCCCGCTCTCTGCTCAAGCTTTGGTCTCCTTTCCTTGCAAAGAAGCTGGGAAAGTTTCGAAACAAACCGTCTGAAGTCTTGATTCATCTCGGAGCAGAGGATCAAGATAAAAGGCAAGAGAACGCGTTCGTCTTCGGCCGAACCTGCATTAGGTTATAAGGGGATCAACCACTCAGCGAAAGGGTTTCAAGCCGTTGACATATAATTCCCGCCGCTCGTGAATTCGGTTGCGGGAATGACTTCGCAGGCTCCAAAGGCCTCCTAATCATGCTTCATCCCTATGAATATTGGAGACATATCCTGCACTGGGAGAAGCACTAGCTAGTATCTAGGTAACTTCACCTTCGATGGTCATTCTAACCCCGCATTACGACTGCGGGGTAGCTTCCGGGGAGGAGCTCCTGGAGAGCGAAAGGGGGAGTATATTTACAGATTTTCCAATTGAAAGCCCTTCCTTCTTGCCCTGTATTCTACTTTTGTGTTTAAATCTATAAGTGTATTTTATCTTTTTCAATTGAGAGTCAAATATTTCATTCCAAAATGCGCCCTCAAGATCTTCCGAGTTACAAAGACATGCCCAAAGTGAAGGGTGTGTCTCATGGAACAGCATGGAGTCTTTGGGATCAGAATGGAGAAAGAGATCATTGTGGTTCATTGAATCTGCTTACTCCTGAGAACACGAAAGAAGCACAAAAAGAAATCCGCTCTGGCACCGGTGTTGCATTGAAGTAATCAGAGTCTCAGACCCTCAATTCACCTTATAACAAATTTCACAGCTGGGGCATCGAATGCGTCCACGAGCAGGCTTTACCCGAGAAAACGCCCCACACAATTTCAAAGACCTCTCTCCCCTCGGTTTCTTTGCCTGGGATGACCTGATCCACATCAACACCCAAAGCGGCTCTCAATGGGATAGTTTTGGTAATCTTACGTTCCCTGCCTCTTGCACCTCACCCTCATTTTCACTAAGAACACTAGGGCACTATGGCCACCAAGAAATAGGCCTCTACTACAACGGCCTCAAACACTCCGAAATCTCCTCTGCCACCCACTTCTCTAAAAACATAATCTCCTCCTGGACCGAGCGCGGCCGCATCACTGGCCGCGGCGTGCTCATCGACTACGCATCCTACGCCGACCTACGCCGAGAAACACAGCATCACATACTCAGCCACCACGCGCCACGAAATCTCAGTGCAAGATATCGAAGCTTGTGCTAAGGAGCAAGGAGTGCAGTTCAAGCCTGCAGATAAAATGATCATTAGGAGTGGATGGGTGAAATGGTATAATGGTGCGGCGGATGAGGAGAGGGTGAAGGGCGCGAAGATTAGACATGAGCATGTGGGGATAGCGATGAATAGGGAGAGTGTGGAGTGATTTTGGGATCACCATTTTGCGGGTGTGGCGGGGGATACGATTGCGTTTGAGACGTGGCCGCCGGAGGCGCCGTACAGTATGTTCTTCATTCTTCCCTGCATATTCATTGAATTTGGTTCCCCTTCTCATGATGAGGGTGATGGTCCTTCCACATGATTGGCAGGACTCCATGATCACTTTCTCGCGATGTGGGGGACTCCCATTGGCGAGCTTTGGAATTTAGAGGAGCTGGCGGAAGTCTGTAAGAGCGAAAATAAGTATTTGTTTCTTTTTGACAAGTGCACCGCTCAATGTTTCGCGGTGGTGTTGCGAGTCCGCCGAATGCTTTGGCTATCTTATAAATTTGCGGGGTGAGGCAGGTGTATATACGGAGCCTACGTCGGATCAAAGTTGGCATGTTCATTATTATATTTTTCAAAACTTCTCATTCGTATCAATATTTCTCGACTTTATCCTTCTTCATTATCGTTTCCTTGAGCCTCATGGGCTGCATCCATCTGCCGGCATGTGCAACAGCCTCATCAGGATCCAGCAGGAACGTTCAACGTGGCTGATCGTTGATCAGGAAAGTTCGTCGCCCCAAAATCCTTGCTCTTCCTCCTTCCACCTTCTACGAACATAAGAGCAGATCCTGCCCCAACCCAGTTCACAGCAACTTTCACACCAAATTCTCTCTCCGCGAAACCTCCCTCCTTCACCGCTCGACGTCGCCCTTCTCGCTCGACAGCCTCACCTTTCCCGCTTGCAAGCCGCGCTCACAGCACCGACCAATCAAAGCACGATGGATCATGGCAACACCTTTAACAACCTGTTCGACTACGACAACCTGCCGATGTTGCCTAGCGATGGCGCTTTTGACTGGCCTTTGATGGAGGATGATTGGGGCGCTTGGTGAGTGGCTAAAAAAAAAAGAGACGCTAATTTTGGGGCTCCCTCCACAGCCAATCGCGTGGAAACCTCCTCAGATGTTCTAGCGTTGATTTTCAGGGTTCCAATCAATGGATGTTACCACCCAACAACCCTCCCCGTGATATTGCAACTGGGCCCCAAAGTACACAGCCTTGGACCCAAGAAGCATTGTGGCTTGGGTGCACACAATCCGATTCAAATCAAACACAAAGCACTTTCTCTACCTGTGGAATTGAGCAGTATCAGCCAGATACCCGCTACGAGCTGCAATGGCCAGCACCCTTCACGACATGCGAAGACATGAATGGAATTGGCTCGATAGATGTATATTCCGATATTCATGGTCAAAGAATGGCCTTTCAAACATCGCAGACAGAGGCTCTAGATGAAGCAGGAGTCAGCTCTATGCAAAATGACCCACGTTGTGTGGAAAATATGGAGATGGCAATAACGAGCACGACGCTATCAGAATCTAGGCCTTCGACTGGCCGAATTCCGGAGAAGCAGCAGGCAGCCAAAGGCAAAAGACCAAGACTTCGCTGCCCACATACTGGCTGTTCTTCAACGTTTCCTCGGAAGTACGAACTCAAAAGACATACCAAAGCTATTCACAATCGCACATTCGCTTTGCTTTGTCCCGTGTATGGCTGTCCTCGATCCGAGAAAAGCTTTCCTCGCATGGATAAGTTCAAGGAACACATGAATCAAAAGCATGCAAGCCCTCAGATCTTTTTGTGCCTGATCGAAGATTGCCGATTGGGACCTTTGACTCGTGATGAATTGAGAGTTCACCTGAGCAACGTACACAATCTGGCCACTTGCACCCAGCCATTCCTCGCGGATGTACTGAATGGCCTAGCTCTGAGATTGACGCCACTCAGTGATAGATCCGTGTTCGTGGAGGACAGATACCATTGCCCGCTAGCATTTTTGGGTTGTACTTTTCGAAGCCCATGTCACTACTTTTGGAGCCACCTTTGGAGCCACCACCAGTTCCAAGAATGTGTGAAAGGATACGAGGCAATCAAAGCTCTGGATTTGGGGTTCGGCTATCCATACGTAAGGGAAACCTGCCCGTTCTGCGAGCGTCTGGTCCCTTCTTATGAATTTGTTGACGATTTTATGAAACATTTACTCACTCATACCAATGATCTACCAGCATCAGATGCGGACGAACTGGCTTCGCTCCTCATCCCATTCCTCGACGGATCTTGTCATTATTTTGAGAACGCGCCTAAAGACCGACTTCAGGAAATAGCCGACGCTTTCGAGGGAGCCAAAAGACTTTTGACGGCCGCGGACCACGAGTTGCGACGCAGTGGAATGGAATGAAGAGATCTGATAATGCGACCTCTGAGCTTTTCGCTTTTCGATCAGCTCGACTTTCTACCTGTTTTACCCTCCTTCGACAATTGTATCTGGCTGTTCTCATTCGTCTCTAGTCACTCATTAGCCCTGTCTTTCGCTCTTCTCGGGAACTTGACCTTCGATTTTCTTCCGCGTGTGTTCCTGTGTCTCCTTACTTCTCATTTTGTAGTAAGCAGGCTGGTACGAACTTTTCAATAACCTTTGATTTTACGGACAAGGGCAGCTTCAACATTCCCAAATCATTGACTTCTGGAATCGGATCTTGTGGGGCCTCTTTTACTTCTTTTGATCTTGATTTGGAGGTCGAGGCTTTTCAACAACAGTCCGCTTGGCTGGAAGGGGAACTTCAACATCCCAGAAAATTTCATACTTTCAAATCGGATGATGCGGATTTTTTTCATCTCTTTAGTTTGGGTACAGGATGGGACGTCGAAGCTTTTCAACAAGCTCTCGATAGGAGGGTACTTCAACATACCCGGGACTCTATGGAATAGGCTTTCTTTCATTTCTTTGGATCTGGACTAGAGGTCGAATCTTCCAACAAGTCTTGACAGGAGGGGAAGTCAACACCCATAGCCATCTTCATGGGACGGATCAAAAGTTCTCGATTTAATGCTTGGTAGTCATTTCGCGAATCACACATTAGCACTTCAAGAAAATGCCTTTCCGCATCTCGCTCTCTCTGACCTCGAACATGACCTGAATGCCTACAAACAGCGCTGATGATGCTGTGACCAAGAATACAAGACCTGTTTATCATATTAGCATTTTCTCCAGTTCTTCGGAATTGTCGGGAAGGAAGATAGACATACCCGAATAATCCTTAAAAATCCCATGAATAATACTCTTCAACCCATCCACACCCACCGCAAACCCCACCAAATTCGCAATCATCATCATCATCAGATTGCCTACCACCCCAATTCCACACAACACTCTATATGCCGTGAGATGATTCTCCCATTTCCGTCGCGGGAACAGCATTCCGGCGAATACTTCTGGCATCATAAACAATACAATCAACCATCCCCAGATCAACAAGTTGAGCGAAATATCATGCCACAGCGCTACGAATGTGAAGACTGTGGTGTAGTTGACCATTGAGCGCAGGGTTGAGAGCCAGGTTGTCCAATTTGCGCCGCCCATGGGGATGTATATGTACCGTGTCAGCCAGCGGTTGTAAGAGCGATGCCAGCCGCGCCAGAAGGCGACAGTGGAGGGATTGTCGGAGAGGCAGCGGAGCATGTTTTCTGGGGGGTCGATGCCGTCCATCAGGGACCAGAGGCGGAAGAAGCGCCAAGGAAGAAGCAACTTCAGCCATAGAACGTGCAAGTTGAAGTATGAGAGCAGGGAGAGCTGGGCAGGGGTGTAGTCGGACCAGTTGGGGTCGCCTTTGGAGATGGCGACGCAGTAGTCGAAGTGTAGAAGGAGTTCCATGGCGAGGAGACAGAGCAGGAACCGGATTCCGTATTTCACGGTGCGGGCGTTTTCGATGCTGGCTGCGGGGTACTTGTTCTGAGAGACGTAGTCGTTGAAGGTTATGATGGGTCCGGCGAAGTAGAGGGGTGCGTAGAGGGTGTAGGCGAGGTAGTTGCGGAAGGCGTAGTCTTGAGGGCTGGCGGGGATGGAGATACGGTCTCGTTCAGACAGGTTGGCAGGGTCGAGTTGCTTCTTCTTGGGAGCATTAGCAGAGTCCATGATACTTGGACCTAGAGAACTAACCTCGAGAGGGCTTCCACCTCTTCTTTCGAGACTCCAATAATAATCCATGTTGAAACTGATGAGCCTCAACACCGTGAGATTGAACAGAATCTCCCATCTCGATACAATTCCTCCGTAGCTATCAAGCCACACTCCCCAGCCATGGAGCAAATTTGTTGAGTCTAACGCAGCTCCATCCAAGGGCGAAATATACGCCGCCATCTTCTCAAATTTGTATCCATCTGACAGCTCATTTGCAAACAATATGCAAATATTGAATACCCAGGTCGTAATCGGCACGTACTTCCGAGGCAATCGAGTAGCAATGCAGAAGTTCACGTACAAAATGACGAGAACCTTGAACGCCGAGAAGCCATGCATTAAGCACAAAAATATCAAGGCAAATCCAAAGTCGAATGATGCCCTCTGTTCCATTCGTGCAACCCCATCGGCCACGGACACGTATGAAGAACTTTCGTTCGATTTTGGAGAGCAATTTTGGCTCGGTACTGGCCGAATTGCGTTGTATAGCTTTCGGCCGAGAGGATGAAAGATGAGTAGAATGGCGAGATATGGGCAATTCTCGCGAAAAGTCGAATATTGGGCATCAGAGAGATCCTGTCTGATGTCAGCTCCTGCATTTCTCGAGATCCCACAGAATGCCAGCATACAATCTTCCGTCCCGGTATCCAGCCATCACTCAGGAGGTGCTCGAACTTATGGTAATTAGGGTGTGATGCTACACGAGTCAGCTCCAAGCCAAAGAAATAGGACAGCAACACAAACGTCTTGACACATCGTATGCGATCCAGAACATGTATGGTACAACAACTATGAAGACAAGGTAATAGAAGTAGAACTCTGGTGTATTCCATTTCGATGGCTGGGCAATCGGCCTGCCACTATGATCTGTCCTTACTCCCACACCTGGTACAGAATCATCCCTTTTGGCTGCAGAGACTGCATTATTGAGGCGGCCGTCCACAACGGTCTTGTATGGCGTCGAAGAAGAGCTCGTAAATCGCGTGTCAATCGTATCCAGAGCGTAAATGCTCCTAACATAGGAGACGAGACCCATCGTCAGGACATCGAGTCAGTATTTCGAAGGCTTGTTCAGAAGGAAATCGTGAGACTGAAGTGTTCGCAGATCGTAAGAAGCTGTGTAAGACTTAAAGAACGTGGTGGAAAACTGTCAGAGAGCCTCCTTTTGAATTGTGGGAGATTGATTGGGTCGTACGTGGTGGTCGGCCTTTTACGAGGTCAGGAGCCGCGTTCTCGAGGATAAATTCCTTAGCGTGATGAACCCGAGGCCCCTAAAAATAGCGAGCCGAGGAACGCTGAAGTGACATCTCGCTCGCTTCAACCCCTATTCCCCTGCTCGTCACCAATAATCATAGCAGACATCTGAATCTCAATATTTCCTAGTGATCCAATACATTCGACTTGTAAGGATATCTTAAATGCTCCGTATACCCGCAGATATCTAAAAGCGATAATAATGCTATAAATCATTCTCAATCACCACCGCCCATAATCAACAAATAAACCCATTTTTTTCATCTCATCATTCTGGCCTGTGAGATTGTCAGGATTGCTGCTTAGTCAGCGAGTGGATATTATCACTTGCGAGGCATAGTGAAAACTCTTGTCTGTATCATCAATTATTGTCCCATCATCAACTGACTCATTCTGCCGCCAATTCATCCATCCTGCATGCCGTTTAATCTTACCGCTGCCCATAATCTTAACACTTCTGAACGGGAGAGTCTGATCTAGTCTGGGCCATGAAGACCTGCAGAGGGACAAAACCGATCACGAAAGAGCACGAGAAACAGATGATCATGCTCCAGTGTCACATATATGGATTACTTGGGGTGTGGGAGGAGCATAAGCAAGGCGTTGCTGGAAGGCTGGTGATTCCTACTAGTAGTAAATGTCTGCAGCCGCAATGTAGATGTCCTATAGCGATTCGTCGTATTCTATCCCGTTGGAACTCGAAACGTGCCTTTCACTACATCGACAGAGAATAAGTACTAGCTCGCTTCTTTCGCATTGGGAGAAGAGCCGTAGCTTACATTATTAAGCCTACTTTTACTACCCACCTTACATATACTCTTCCAAACACAGCTTGTGAGCTGCCACATAGCAGCCCGCATAGTTGTTATTCGGTGCCATATACACCCCTACATTCATTTAAATTCAACGAATAGACAGTCCAATTCTTGAAACATTAGGTCTAATTCATGAATAGCCTTTTGAATTCCCTTTCAAAAGCTTATTCATAAATTAACTGAACTCATCCATAAATAATTATCTATTCATATAAAAGCCCTGCCTCTGGGATCTCTCTAAAGACCTAAGTCATCAATCCATCGTCGCTCGTAAGATCTCCACTATCAACATTGAAGAAAGTTATTAGGATTCAGATCAAAAAACATAATAGTTTCTTCAATCAAAGGATTCTCCATTCAACCACCTATTCAGCATGTCCAACGCCACCTCCGGCTGATCTTGCGGAACCTTGTAAAACACAAAATTAGCGGTGATACACTCTCTGCAAAGGGAATCCTACCATATGTCCAGCTCCATCAATCGTCACAAGCGCAAACCTCGTCTTCTTCTCATCACCCTCCATCATCTTGATGTTCACTTCCTTGAACATCCCAGCCACAACCCCCTTCCCATCTTTACTACTCTTCCAGGGCTTCAAATCCTGCGAAGTAAATGCAGCTTGTCCTTTCCACGGCATATTTGCTGTCCAGCGCTTAGCGCCTGCAGTGTTACATGCAAGATCGAGATTTCCCTGATAGATTAGAACGTCGATTTGGTTGGTGAGGAGGTACTCAAGTTCGGGCTTCATGGTTATCTCTTCATCGTTGGTTAGTTGGAAAGCTTCCGCAACGGCATATGAGTAGACAGTGAAGTTTTTGACGGCTCTGGGGACTCCGAGAGCGGAGAATGAGGATTCGAGGTTGAGATATTCTTGGACGAGAACGGTGTTGGCGTAGCAGAAATCGTCGATGTCGCAGGGAGCAGTGACTTGATGATAGACGTTAGCCACTAGGTTTAGTCAAGGTAAGGGGATGTGTTGAACTTACTGTCAAATCGATTTCGACCTCCAGCATATGATTCTCCATCATAGTAGCCAATTACCCCTTCCCAGCATACCGTAGAAGCAGCATGACAAATCGCAGGATCTGGGTGATCGTAACATGTCTTGGCTACATTGATGCATCTTGGAAGGTTAGCGGCCATGATGTCGCACCGAGTCTCATTGAAGACTGGTTTCTTGACGCCCGGATTGGTGGTGCAAAGTGTTTCCCAATAACCGTACGCTGTATCCAGGGGAGATACATAGCCGTTTCCAATTGCCACGGATTTCAATGGAACTTGAGGCTGCTTTGGATGAAGTGCATTCTGGCTTACAATTTGAGCACCTAGTGTTGGAAGGTAATGTCCCTGTCAAAGTATATCAGTGAGTGCCTGTTCATCGTACTTCGTACTGCATGAAAACGGACTCGACGTACAGCATAACTCTCTCCCGTGATCACCAGTGGACCATCCTTATGCTCCGGAAACACCTGACTAACAAACATCTGCAAAAATAAATGCACATCTGCCGCAGTCGTGAACGAGTCGCCCGGGATTGGCTCACCCTCGTCAACATACGAGAATCCAACACCGGCAGGCTGATCCACGAATATCAATGCCGTCTCTTTATTCCATCCATACGGATTGTAGACCGTGCCATTTCCATGCTCGTTAATCAAGCAGGGACCGAGTTCTTGCAGCATTCCAAGCATGCTCGAACCTCCAGGACCACCTGTAAGCCACAAAGCGAGGGGTTCGGACGCAGCGATTGGGGAGAGATTCTCGGCTTTGAAATACCAGAAGAAGAGATGTTTGCGCCCGACATCGAGCCAACCTGTGTATTGGTCTACGGGCGTGTTGCATAAGGTGGCATTTTGACGCTTGATTCTGATGGAGTGGCTGGGTGAGACGTCGCTTCTGTAGGTGGCGAAGTCAGTGAGGTGGAGATCTTCGGTAAGTGGGGTTTGATATGAGATGGAGGCTAGAGCTGGCGACAGGAAAATTGAGAGCGCGAGAAAAAAGTTCATTGCGGAAGATACAATTCTCAAGGTTGACAAAGTCGAGGCTGAAAGTTTACGGGACCTGACATGGGTAATAGATATGTGCTTTCGATGCGATGTCGTCAATAAGGTGGGGCGTTCAAGGTCCAAGCTACTACAGTAGCGAGGAAGCAAGCTTCCCCGCCGTTAGGCAGCTGCGTCTGATTTAGGAAGGTGATTACAGGGCAATCAGCTAGAGATATTAGCTCATTTTCAACTACGCAATGCAAAGGTACTGTCCTCCCTCTAAATAAACTCTAGCGTGCACTTGCTGGGTAAAGGCGCCTAACCAGTGGGAAAGTGCAGCTTTGGAGCCACTATTAGGGTTGGGCCAGGGCAAAAAGGTCTTCGTAACATTCTAGGACTACCCTAGTTTGATCATAGATCACATCTTGCCCCGCGCAAGATCTCAACTGATGCTTTCACCTGCATTCTCGATCCACCACTCAGAACAAGGACCTCATCACTTTGTCCCACGGTGTTGGCCGCTTTGGCCGCTTCTCGCCGCTGCTACTCCTGCAAAACGCGTTACGCCGCTACTGTACGCGACGCTTTTGCGGGGTAATATAACTTACTACTCCTCCGTCCTCCTTATTCCGTACTATTAACCCGGAATATCCGGCTCATCCTCTTCAAGCATCTAACGATTCAACATTTTACAAGAACAGCCGCGCTTTGAGGAACTTTGTCCCTCCGCGACTGTGGAAGGTTTAGCTGAGATATCGAAGAATGGACCGTGGGTTATGGCCAAGGGACGGGTCATCGATTCCCACGGCGACCGATGAAAGCCCTCTTAGACGAGCAAAGCGATCGCGAGCTACCCAAGCCTGTGAAAGATGTAGATTGAAAAAGTATAAGTGCGACGAGTTGTATCCATGTTCCCAGTGTAAGAGTGAGCATTTGTGTTGCGCCGTTGAAACGGGCAGGAACTTTTTCGAATAACGCTCTTACAGAAAGCCAGCTCGACTGCATCTACCAAAAGATCTATAGCGAACGTGATGCCAATAAATCTGCAAGGTAATTCATTTCGAACAATCAATGCTGTATTCTGCCGATTGCCAATAGTGTCTGACAATGTTTACCATAGTTATATCAAGGAGTTAGAGAAGAAGGTGGAAGATTTGGCCACAAGACTACGCACTATCGAAACGGAAGCTGGTGCACACCAAATTTCTCGACGTGATTCTCACGTACGACAAAGTCCGCTCGACAGCTCAAATATTTATCCTGCCATTCAACCGACTCCAACTTCCATTCCTGAGCCTGAGAGGCCATCTGTTGACGGAATGGTATTATCTTCTAACGAGCACGGAGAGTCTGCAGACGCCGTTGATGAGGAAATCCGTGAGGTTAATCAACACACAAATGCTATCGAATTTCATGGTAATACTTCATCTGCCGCCTTTTTGGATAATCTGCAGAAGGCTCGCAGGCCAAAACGATTAGAGGAGGAATCGCATCAGCCCATGACCGCTAGCCCTTCCTCTCTGATATCCGCATTACACAACCCTGCCTTCTCAGCCCTGATATCATCAGTACCAGGGCAGCAGGGGCTTCTTCAAGAGCAAGATTTTCATTTTGAGCAGGCTCACATATTTATGAATGGCTACTTTGAGAATCTTCATTTTATACATCCTCTCATCGACAAGGAAGACTTTATCGCTCGAGCACATGATCTGTGGTTCTGCAGAGATTCACAGCCAGAGCCTGGCTTCGTCGCTCTTTATCTTAGCCTGCTTTCGCTTGGAGCTCTCGTTCGCGTCTGGGACGAGGAGCGTCTGGGTGGATTGACACGATTCGAGTGGAGCCGCAAGCTATTTGGAGAAGCCCAGGTGTACCTGAATAGGTTGCTTTTTTCTAATAGTTTGGATATAGTTCACTGCTTATATCTTCTGGTCAGTGAAGAGATGGCCCCTCCCATGTGCGTTCCGAAGCTGAGTATGCTATAGGCTAAGATCTGCCAAAATGAACTGAATCCTCATTGTTGGTCTCGCCTTCCTTGGTTCTGCTATGACTTTCAAAGCGCATTTGATCTCCTATTTATTTCAGGAGAAAGGATCCCGCTGACGCATTTTAGTGGCATACATGTATCTGGGTTTAGCTGTTCGGACTTGCCTATCCGCTGGGTTCAATCGAGAAATGTCAGACCCAGAGCATCACCGTTCAGTATGGATCTCGAAGACTTGGTGGTAAGTGGCACACTCCTCTTGATCTTCAAGTATAATTCTCACACTATTTTCCTAAAACAGGGGCCTCTTCTCTTTGGAAATGTTAGTCTTGCCTCCCTAATCTTCTGTAGTCAATATGAAAAGCCTGTTAATGCAAAAGTAAAGAGAGGTGAGCTTCTCTATTGGACGACCAGATACTCTCGGGATGGATGAATATCATAATCGACCTCTCCCCGAACGAGACGATTCAGAATTTGCCATTATACCTTGGATGGTTGATTTTGCACACATAATCCGTAAGGTCTCAATCGAGATCTATCATTCGAAATTGACGTTGCAAGAAAAGATGCAGTGTGCACAAAACATCGAGAGGCGGTTGGATTTGTGGTTAGCCAGTTTACCAGACAAAATCAGACCTGATGCTTCAGGGAAACGAGCTTCCCTAGGCGCTTTGAGGGACCCGAAATGGTCTCGGCGGCAGCGACTAGCTCTAACCATTCGTAAGTCTCCCTGACAAGTTCAGTAGTTCCAGTCTTGCAACTGAAAACATCTAATTTCCGCAGGCTATCATTACGTTAAGATGCTCACATTTCGCCCTTTTCTTGTGTATTCTACTCGCAATCCGCCTGGCGTATTGGAAGAATTAGTCATCAAATCTCAGGATTCTGCGAGGAAGACAATCGAAGTTATCCATGAAATGTTCAGAGTCCATACTTTTTTCCGGTGCTGGTATGTTGCATCCGAGGTGCTCTCACTCCTAATTTCAGTTGCTGAACCATGAAGGTGGTATAACACAACCTACGTCATGTTTGCCGCATCTACTATTCTACTAACCGTCGCGAAAAGAGGGGTCTCTCCAGAGACAAAGCCTTTACTGGAGTCTGTCGACATGGCAGTGGAAATTTTTGAGGCAATGGATGAGTCTGTTGTTGCCAAAAAATCAGCTGAAATAGTGAGATATCACCTAAGGGAGTATCGTGTCCCAAGCCCAGAATCAGTCGTTGCCACCGATCACCCAGGAGCCGTGGCAGATTTAGGAATTGCCGAAACAGAGTTTTCTACTGATGTGGGTTATGATCGTAATAAACATAGTTCCTCAAATCGGTATCTGACATCAGCTATTAGGACATATCTTACAAATTCGGATTTCCCGATTATTCTTTCCAAGGCATGGCGAGTCTATTTGATGATATCAATAGCTTTCCGACATGGAACGGTTTGTCACAAGCACAAAGTAGGGCAGATCAATATGGTGATATTGACGCTGGATTATAAGCTAGACAGAGAAGATGAGAAATAAATTTATTACATCCAAGGCGCTAAAGGCACCGGTACATTTGTAACGGTTTGAACCTGTATGAAGAACCTAAGGTAGCGGGAGTTGCTCTAGCCATTCGAGCTGGTTGTAAGGATATTGAAACCGCGCCTCTAAACCCTCTTTTCTCCTAAATAATTTCTCTCGTAACTACAGCAGATCCAATTGAACAAGTTGTACCAGACCCTTAACCAGAGGCCTCTTCTCAACTGGGCGGCTGACGCAAGGCGGTCACGTGATACCACGCTTTCCCATGGCTTATCCGAGGCGAGATACGAGATACGAGGTGCTCGGAAATCCCGAACCCAAGAACTATGGCAGAATCAGTAGCTTCCCAGACATATGCTGGATATGTTGTATTGCTCTTGCCAAAAATACAAAAGGGATATTTCTATGACCGGTTCTCAGGAGGAGAAAAAAGTGGCCGATATTGGCATCTGCCTGCGTCTAACTTTCAGGCTCCAAGAACAACCATAGAACCTTAACCAAATTTTCTAAAAATAGTTCAAGAGGTAGTTCTACTTCTTCAGAGCTCTAATATTAAGTTTTAGCAAATTCCATAAGGTTTTGTGGAAGTTTTGCTATCACTAAAGGAAGGGTCTTAGTGGCATGGGAGCGCCAAAATCGGCCACTTTTTACTCCGCCTGAGAGACCGGCACTTCCTCGTCTCCGGGACCATCTGTCCAAGTGGCCTCCTGCTGTTTTAAGTAAAGTATACATTCATGGGGTCGGGTGGAATCCTTAAGACGACATTGCAGAGAGTCAAAAGAGAGAGCTACATAAAGAAGAAGATATAATCTAGAAGTATGTGTTGAAGGGTGATTGTTGAAGCCTAGAGGCTAGTACGAATGTGTGGAATGAGTCATGTGATAAATGAGTTATATGCATCTTGCCTCCAAGGTACTGGTGCTGCACAGATCTATCCATGTGACAGACAGTAGTTCAGTTAATGCATTCAAACCTGTCAGAAGTATATACTGCTCTTGACCTTATCCATACACATAGACACTTATCGATGGATTTTCCAAAGATCATACCATCAAAGTGAACAAAAACCAACAGAGGATAGCTCCTTGTAGATAATTGTCGGTGCTTGTTTGCATCAACCCAAACACCATGCCCCGACCTCCTTCCCCAATGTTCCGAAACACCTGCACGCCCACATTAAGATAGAGCCTCAAATTTCCTCATGGGCCCGAATTGAGCAGTCGACTCCCGAATTCGTCTTCCATAAAAATAAAGTGGAATTGCCAGCAAAAGGACAAAGTATTGAATGCCTATCATTTGCCCAAAGCCCTATAATAGAGAAGACGCCGCTTAGCAAACAGCTCACTTGAGGGAATACTGCCTCTGGGAATGAATGACTACACACCACTTACGTTTTGTACGCCGGATGCAGCTAACCAGTCTGCTGTGAATAACGAGAGGATCACGGCGATGACGTAACGAATCACAAAAATGATCACGAGAGCCTCTCCTGCCAGCTTTTGAGTTATTATCAGTGAATAATGTTTCAAGAGAAATGGGTGAAGAAATGTGGTAGAATAAAGTGGTATAGTCACCGGTAGATACCCATCAACAGCGTATGTCACCGCTACATTGGACGCGGCTGTTAATCCAAAGCCCTGCATAGCGTATCCGACGGCCGGACCGATCCAGGCTGTCTCATGGGAGACACATAGCCCGAAGATCAACAGCCCCATCGGCCCAAATAATGCGGGGATCACGATGGCCGGTAACCGGTATTCTGGCTCTCGCTTTCCCTTCAGTTTGGCCATACGATTCGCTATCAAGTCCACAAGACGCCCTCCCAGAAAGTAGGCGAGGATAGTCCCGATAAATCCAGCCACCGAGAGCAGTCCCAAATCATGGTTCTCCCAGTTATAAGGCGGCTTCGGGAATGTACGACTCGATGTGAGTTGGACGACGATGGTGCTGCTTACTGTCAGCCTTCTCCACGTTTCCAATGAGACGGGACATTGGATGGACACACCAGCCAACAAAGGTTCCTACGGTGAATCCCACCCATGTTATCGGAGGATATGCTGCAAGCAACAAAATCCTGACAACTGTTTTCACAAATGACGCACTCGAGTCATAGCCATGGGAAAGTCGCATAGAGGACACGAAACTCCTTTTGGGAGGATAACTTTCTACCGGTTTGGTGAGGTCAGCTCTTCCCGGCGGATAGGAGGTCTCATGGATGGTGAAACAGCCAACCAGAAAGGTCACTGCAGCGGCGATGGCGATTAGCCCACATGTCCAACGCCATCCGGAGTATTGGACAGTGTATGCGTTTATCAATGGTCCTAGAAAGATACCGGAGCTGAGGGCCAGATGGAAGACCATCATGCAACGACCGCGCTCATCCACGAAGAAGAGATCGGCAACGAGAGAAGGCACCGTGGCATCCGCGGCGGATGACGCGAAACCCGAGAAGATGCGCGATGCCAACAGACTGCCGTAGTTGTGGGCTTCGTAGCTCCAGATGTTGCTGCCGACCAACATCAGCAGCGCCAGCAAATAGACCGGCCGCTTTCCGACAACCCGCATCAGCGGGATCCAGACTAGGTTGCCGATACCTAGGAAGAGAATATTGAAGGAGATAAGAAAGCCGGTCTTGGTAGCGGATTGCTTGAATTCCTTTGTCAGGGCGCCGATGGCGACCGTGAAGTTACTGCCGTTCATGGTCGCAAGGAACGTGAAGACGCTGACGGTGAGATAGGTCGAATACTTTTCCAGAGCCAACCAATTCTGTCAATCGTCAGTCAGTTCCTCTGTCTCTTCTAACCTAGCAACTCCCCAGGGTTCAGACATAAATCAGACTAACCAGTGGGTCATTCGGGTCATTCGTTGGTTTGGGGTTTTGATCTTCGCGAGGAATTGATTGACCCTTGATAGCCGCTTCCAAATTGTTCACTGGAATGGACTCAACTGGTTCAGCATGATTGAGTTCTTTGACGTCGCCTACCCGCTGTGGAGGGTTCATTGTGAGAGTTCCGAGCTTTCCCCTGAGCAATGGCGGCTCTTTCTTCCTTTGGTGTATCGATATATTTTCACTTCCCCTTTTCTTTCTGGTTCAGAGAAGCGAGTCAGAAAGAAGTTATAGTGGAGAAATCATTCAAGGACCCATGAACATATTGTCCAGGTCCAATTTTAAGATCATGGGACTTACTCTGGATATACCTTCTAGCATCTAGATGCAGCCAAATGGCTTGCATTAAGCTTGTATCTGAAGTCAAGGATGCCGGGTCCGGATTTTCCGTGATAGATCATAGGCCCAGGATGAGGATCATCCGGACAACCCGGTACTCTTGAACCCCTCTGCCTTACTACGTTTGTACATGTACGAATAGTCATGAAGTGCTCGTAATGTCTGGCTCTGCTTCTAGATTCCGCCCGGTTTGGGCTCCCTTTTCCATTTCAGCCTAGTGCGCTGCGCGCTCGGCGTTTGCCTCCTTATCTTCGGGAGAGATGGCTCGTAGGCAACATGTATATTAGTTGTCTTTTGTTTCTCCTGTGCTATGAGATATAACAACTGGGTTATAGCAGGTTTCAGCTCTCCTGTCAGAAGAAAAAGAATCTAGCGACTAGTTGACTACTGCTTTAATGAAGGGAAGTTTGAGAATGGTCGCGACCACAGTACGTGCTGTCGACTCAGTTGTTGGCACTCCGGCCTTTGATCTTATCATCGACAATAAGGATGTGGGAGCGCAGGATTCGTTTGATGTCAATGATCCGACTACGGGTGCTGCCAGTTACTCAGCCCCGACTGCCACGGCCGAGCACGCCATGGGTACGGTCAAGAGTGCCTAAAGAGCATTCCACATGGCGAGATTCCACTCCACTGGAGCGACGGATGATAGACGAATTATATTCAACCATGTTGCGAAGATCCTGCAGCAGCGCAAGGATGAGCTCGTGGATGCGATAGTTTGCGAGACTGGCGCAACATCCAGCTGAGCAGAGTTCAATATCAAGACGGGGATCGAATTTGTGATAGAGGCAGCAGGCATGGCGACTCAAGTGAAAGGGGAAATTCTGCAGAGTAACAATAAAGGTAAGCAAGTCCTGGCTGACCGTCGATTGAAGCTGTATAAATCAATGACATTGCTATTAGGGTGGATGGTTCTGGTCCTTAAGGAGCCTTGCGGTGTGGTGGTCGGGATCGCTCCTTGGAACGCCCCTATTGTGAGTGGATCGTCCCGGATGGTTAGATTTCCATGTGAGATATCTAACCCTGCCCTTCTCAGATACTGGGCTTTTGAGCCTTCATGACGCCCCTTGTCTGTGGAAATACTGTGGTCTTAAAGGCCTCGGAAAGCAGTCTGTACACACAGGACTTGGTGGTCGACTGTTTCCGCCAGGCAGGTCATCCTGCCGGAGTCCTGAATTTCCTATGCTGCCCACGTTCAGAGGCAGCCGCTCTTACTATAGCGCTGATCCAACACGATGCTGGGCGCAGGGCGAATTTCACCGGATCAACTGCTGTTGGTCGGATCGTCGCGGGCGTTTGTGCCAAGTATTTGAAACCAGTAGTGCTGGAGGTTCGTCCGTTTTATCGCCGCTTGTTGTTCTTCTGGCTGATTGCGAGTCACAATTTTTATAGTTGGGTGGGAATGCTCCCATAGTAGTCCTCAAGGATGTGAATCTCGAGCTGTAGAGCAGCGGTATTTGGTGCGATGGAGCATCAAGGGCAGATTTGCATGTGCGTACAACTTCCAGCCGGAGAAGCGAAACAAATATCTGCACCGATCTCTTTGACCTTTGTTATACACAACTGATCAATTGCATTTGCTTCAGGTCGACCGAGCGGATCATTGTGACCGATCGGGGGCCATAGATTCAAAGAACTACTGAAGGCGAAGATAAAGGGTTACCTGCTCAAGACCTTTGAGGACGGTTCATAATACAATCGCCACCTATCTAAATCGATTCCCTTCATATATCTGATCCTGAGTCTGATACCAATGCAACCCTCGGCAGTCTAATCAACCCTGCAGCGGCGAAACGGGTTCACGAACTGGTCGCTGGCGCAGTCTTGAAGGGGCCATCTGTCGGATATTTCGGTACCAAAATGGTATTTTTTACCCCTTATTTTAGTGCCACACAAGCACTACCCCTTTCGGTTAGCTAGGATTTCATTTCTTAGGTCTCATAGACTGGGATTATCACTATATATACTCAGTCCATTTTTCCATAGAAATGCAGACATCTTTCCCTACGCATTTTCCAACATTCAACAATCACGTGACTATCTGCTCGATACCATCATCGTCAGCGGGAAGTTCGACGTCCAAGGATCTATCGCGCAACCACTGGCCCTCAGCAATGTGGACAAGTCGATGGACATCTACTATCAGGAGTCATTTGGTCCGACTGTTCCTCTCTTCGAAGTCGATACTGTTGAAGAGGCGATCCATCTGGCTAACGACACCGAGTATGGACTGGTCTTGTCCGTCTGCAGTGAGAATATCTCGCAGGCTCTGGCGGTCGCTCGCAAGATTCGGAGCGGACCTTGTCACATCAACGGTGCTACTGTTCACGGTTAGTTCTTTGCCTCTCTTACTAGAAAGGAGTGAAGTGATCCCACGGCTCTTGCATGAAAATCTCCCAGAATGCACCAGCCCAAGACAGAAGTCCCAACTATCGGAACTATTAGTACTAACGTATTTTCAGATGAACCACATCTACCTCTTGGTGGGGAGAAGGCATCCTGTTATGGGAAGTTTACCGGAACAGCTTGTATTGCAGAATTTACGGAAGAGAAAATGATCACCATTAGAGAACATGAGCCATTTTAGGGAGATGATGGCTCAATAATTGCAAGTCTGTCTGGTAATCATTCACGCTGCTCATGGCGCGTGATTTTCTTTAGTGGAGGTTCACTCTCTCTTGAAATGTCCTGGAATTCCAAAATACGTTCTCAGCCTTTGCGAATTCAACAGGTCGGATGATTCACCTTTCTACAACCCAAAAAGACGCCTAGCGTTTCCAGAAGCAATGGCTTCCTTCGTGTCCTCGTTTAGTTCGAGGCCATCGAACCAATTAGTCGCGTCTTCATTGCTCTCGTACGGATAATCCACACTGAACAACACCCGCGAAACTCCCAGCTCCTCGATTGTATTTCTCATAGTGCTCTCTCTTCGTACACCAGCAAGCGTCGCATAAAAGTTGTTTTGGAAATATTCCATCATTGACTTCTTATGCGCGCCGTCGACTCCTGGGCTTACAATGGCCATCCGATGGTCGACACGGTGAATGAGAAACGGCAGTGCTTCCGCGCAATGCCCGAGAATGATTTGGACAGGGTATCTATCGAGAATTCCTGAACACATAATTCGGAGAGCATGACCGGCACATTCCACACCAAATCCGTAAGGGGCTTGGCTGAGGTTGGGATAGCCGCGGTAGAGACGCTGCTGATGGAAAGGAGGAATTCTGGGGTGAAGATACATTGGCACTTGTAGTTCGTGGAGCATCGACCAGAAGGGTTCACACTCTGGTGCATCGAGATATCTTATTTGCTCGTCATGGTCGTCGAGGTTTGTAAAGCCATTGATTAGCACACCTTTGGCGCCCAGCTTTGTCACTGCTCTTTTCAGTTCCTTGGCAGCCTCTGGAGGGTCTTGCATTGCCACACAAGCAAAGAACCCGAACCGGTCGGGATGTACTTGGACATAGTCCCGATGCATGGCATCGTTTGTCTCGCGCGCAAATCGAACCGCTGTCGCCATATCGCTGACGCCTTGAATGCCTGGCGCTGTAAGGCTGACTATAGCATAGTCAATGCCGCTCTGATCCATGGACTTAAGCCTAAGATCAACATCGTCCAAGCGGATCTTGATATCTTTCAAGAAGTCGGGGTGAAATGGTAGGGCTTCGATCCCATCGATCATGGATCGACTTGGGTGCGTGTTGTACGCCTCGAATAAGTGGCTTCCGACAGCTTCTTCGAGAGCAATTTTGTCTCGTTTGCGGACGACGCTTGCTATTTTTGTTATCTCACGGTTTAACGCCATATTGAAGTTTCCGGCGGACTCGAAATCTAGCTGGGTGGAGGTGAGTGGTTGGTGTAGTGGCTGTGGTCCTGCAAGTTCATGCTAGGCGATCTGGGCTACAATATATCGTAGCCTCACAGCAGCTGACGTAGCGTGTTGAATGTGCATGGGATATCCGACAGCTACGAAGCTCTTAGCTTCGGAAGTCCCTCATTCGGAAAAGCCATAATGTTTCCGAAGAGGGAGGATCCACTGCGCGAATGGGACTTCCGGATGGCCTCGCGGAGGAATATCTAGTCTGGCGCGCTAATTACCTGCACCAATTACTTACAAAATCATATACTGAGGTTCTTGTAATGGACTCATTGCAGTAGCTCTCCAATTTGCACAAGCTCTCCAACTCGCACAAATCTCCTGTCGATATCATTGTCCCAACCCGAGTTTCCACTAATATGGATACAGGGCCATTCCAATTTCTGCTACACGATGAACAGAGGTATGAAGAGGCTCGACATTCAGTATGCTGAAATGGGCGCATACCTGGCCGATACCCTGAACGGATTGTCTATCTGGAGTGTCACGATCACGTGCGCATGGTAGTGCTATACGCAAAAGCAACTAGGCTGTCCATAGGCGCAGAATCTGGTGGCTATTTGAACACGACATCCTTCCTTCGAGATTGCGGCATCCTTCTGAACCTGCTCAAATGAGTCACTTTAAATATGATTTGCAGACTATGACAGCAGAGGCCGAGCCTGGGATATACGGATCAGATTTTAATGAAGCCTTGTTGGAGAATAGTCTTATGTTTCCTGAAAAGCATTACCCAACCGTTAGCCTTAGAAGTTTTCTCCTGTAGGGTGGCTTCTTTGACCACAAAAATGTGCAAAACATCCATGTAAAATTCATCGAAAATTCATGTTTTTTGGAATCGGAGAACGGGGCTTTTAATCTCTTGAATCGAGATTTCTTGAGTTTGAATCGCGAAAACCAGAATTCGGTTCTTTCGATTCATTATTCATTCATAAAATTCAATTTCGGCACTCTTTGTTCTTTGCATTTGATGGTACTTCGACCATGACATAGAATTGAGAGGGTCTCTTGCACCGTTGATCATCAAAAATCTACGAGAATAATATATTAAATGAATATATAAAAAGTAAAGTATCTGAAGGTGTAAACAACATGCGTGATCAGTGCTAAGCTGGCAGGGGCTAAACCAGTTCTATAAAAAGACTTCACTCGACCGCCATAATGCTCGAATTGCGGACAAAGTCGTCCCCATTAAACGCACCCACTTGTAAGAAGCTTGTCCCATTCCTGATATTGAACTCGGTCTCGAACGACGTTCGATTCACCGCCCCGACTCTCTCCAACGATGTGTTTGTGGCTCCTGCGTAGATGACCCACTGCGTCGTCTTCGTATCCCCGTTCCAGCTCACCCATCCTTTCCCCTGTGAGCCAACGACGCTCGGGCCATATGCTGCAGGTGTTGCCTCCCACACTTGCCGATATACGCGATAAGACTGTGCAGTGCCGTCCTCCTCTCCAAACTGTAAAGTCATTCGAACGTCGCCGCCATAGCCAAATTCCTTGATTTTCGGAATGTTGCCATAGCCTAGTAGGACGTTGCCATTAGAGAACGTACTGTAAGACCCTTGGGAGGTGGAGTAAATCTCATCTGCAGGGTCGGTGTACGCCCGGATCAGGGTTACATTGCGAGTTTCAAGGTCTAGAAACAACAGGAGACCGTTCGACGGGTAAGTAAGGGTCTCATCGTTGTAGTCGTTGAAGTAATGCAGGATGAGGGAAGTCGACGTCTCGTTCTGAGTCCGGGCGTGATGTTGCCATTCCTAATTTGATTAGAATGCTAGACCCGGATGGCTGAGAGAGCATGTGACAAGAAGGGAAAGAGAGGCTAAGAAAGAAGATGAACAGGGCGTCTTACAAAGGTTGCACCACTCGGTAATGAAAAATCGCCACCCGTTGAGCCTTCGATAGTCCATTCTATCCCGCCTGTGGAGTTTAGTCGGTAAGAGGACCAACAGTGGCGGCTATTTGTTAGATAGCCATTGCCTAACACTTCTACCGAGTTCTGGTGGAACCAATCAAATGGCTGCGACTGTGATGTTCCAGAGTCTGGTAAAGTCATCTTGGTGGAGTTGATTGGGATTCCAGCTTCAAGAGCGCTCCACCTAAAAAGAACCTCCTGGGTTTTGATGTCTATCTCGAGAAATATATTGTCGTATACCCAACCTACTTCAGGGCCTCCAACAGAGGTGAGATCGGTAGTGGTAATATTGACGGCTGTGACGAGAATGCTTCCACGAGATGTAACCTGCGATTCATGAAGATCGAGATTACAGGCTGTTGATAAGCCCTCCGTAGTTACCAAGGTGAGGTTTGGACATATAGTAGTGATCTTCGTGTAGGTATTATCGAGAATCGTGACATTTCCATATCCATGCCCTGTGTTGGAACCTTTTCCTGACCAGTAAGTCAGGATAGGCTGGCCGTCCAGAGATTGTACGAAGAGATTCGTTGCTGCTTCATCAGGACCGTTCCAGACGAGCTCGCCAGAATCTGTCATCAAAACTGGACTAGATTCTTGGACATCTTCGGGTGCGAAAACCATTAAGCCCTCTGCAAGCTCCGCACCGGACTTGTTGATCATTAGTACAGGGGGCTCGAAAGGCTCGGTGTGGAATGTCTGAAAAGGCCAGGTGCTTGAGGTGGTGCTTGAGGTGGCGCTTGAGGTAGCTTGGACCGAGGTAATAATAAATAGACTCCAAAACGAAATAGAGACGTAAAATTTGAATATATGCATGATTGTTGCACTTCTTCTAAAGAAGCAAATGGCTGGGCTTAAGATTCGGCGAAAGCGGTACAAAATATCTCTAGATAAATCGTGATGCTGCAAAACTGCGAGGAGCAAGAGGTACTTTGTTGTGAACTTATAGTCGTTCTTTTCACTCGAAAAATGCCAGCGAGATACTATCCATGTTTTTCGATGATATCAAAGAGCCTTTTCTCAAAAGAGAGTTTTTTTTACTAGCTTTTAGTTCGGAGCAACACGTAATGCTGTGTCATGGGACGCACAGTCCCCTGTATAACCTCATTTCCCCGCTCTACATCCTTTAACCGATCTCCCGCTTAAAAAGCCCACCCGGGTTAAAAACCCGCATTTCATGTTTACTATCAATAACTTAAAATATAGGTAGAGTCGACAAATCAGCTCGTATCACTATAGCGATTATTACAATACGCGCCAGTGAATCCACAGATTATAGCAAAGCAGCTAGGTACTTTAGTTATAACCAATCTATTA
>AYLM01000389.1:0-23009 GCA_001625345.1 Cairneyella variabilis | reverse complement strand
CTCCTCCCCTCCTCCCCCCAACCCTCTCACTTCAACGCAGAACTGCTGACTTCCCCTTGGCTCCGTGTTTTTAATTCATTGACACGACCAGCATTCAAGTGTAGAGTTGATATTGGCGCAAGGCTGCTGCAAAACGGCCTTCTGGGGATAAGGGCATAACACCTCGTTCATTGTAGCGTTTGTGGATAATGTAACCGTGACTGGGCTGGCACCGGGAGCTGTTCCATTTTCTACCCACTGCCGCAATTGGCTGAAGAGTTCTATGGGTTGGCCTCCATCACCGCCCCAGCAGTGTCCAAGCCCGGGTACTCGGTAATAAAGGTAAAAGTCAGTAGTATTGGCGACCACTTCCGAGACTTCTTTGTAATAGTGGAGGCTGCTGTTAGGCGTAATTGCCGGATCCGCCTTCGTTATGTTAGTATAGCCTTGCTCAAGGATTGGATCCAGACAGGACGGAAAATGCAAACACTTACAAGGCCATGATACGTGATAATTTTGCCACCAGCATTCTTGAAGTCGGAGATGCGGGGGTTGTCGGCCTCAACCGACGAAGCAAAGACGTTCCTCATCGCTTGGTACAAGTCGTCGTATTGAGGATGCGTCAGAGATGTAAAGTTTCCGGAACGATCTTTGAGGACGTAGTAGAGATAATAGAATGCCATGTTTTCTAGCCCAGTGGGAACGCATGTTCCATTGTTCGTGCAAGTAGTTGCAGCAATGGAGGATAAATCAGACCCTATTTCGAAGCCGTACCAGAGAAAGTCGCCGTTGGAATACGTGGGCCCATTCCAGCAAGCCTCAGCAACTGATGCAGCAGCACGGCTGATCGCCATATCTAGACCAGTATCTGTGCAGTTGAAGACAGTTCCGACATGATCCCAAGGGTCAAACGTTGCCCGACACGCCTCGGGGTCTGCAATAAGTCCGTCTTTCACACCGTCAAGATTATCACACTCAGCGATCGCAAGCGAAGTGATCTCGTTGAGCTCACAGCCACGTGGGTACTGCTCCGTAGAAGCCATGAAGAAGGCCGGCCAAACGGAAGTGATTGCTAACTCAGCCCAGTATAACCCAGGTGCTGCAGCGATGATGCCGTCGTACGCTTCGGGGTACCGTTGAGCCAGCATACTGGACTGCCGCCCACCATTTGAGCACGCATTCCAGTAGGAGTAGTACGGAAGCGTCCCGTAGTAATTCTGGATTACCTGTTTAGAAATGATTGCCTATGGATGTTAGTGCCGACCAGCAACCGAGAGGGTTGGGACCCAAGACACGTCAAGGCTTACCAAGTCATTCAACGATCTTTGCCCAAAGTTATCCAATGCGACAAAATCCAGATTTCCCGAACTAGTCAAACTCCACTTCGGGATAGAATTATCCCCCACACCAGCGTCTGTCGACGCAGTTGCATATCCATCATAGATAGCGCCAATCATTCCCGCATAGGTCAGTATAAATCTGCCGGCTACCCAACCTCCACCTCCAATTGCCTGTAATCTACCATTCCAATTAGATGGTGGCAGCCATACCTCGGCATTGATTGCATCGTTCTGGTTCGGATGCGTGTACGTCACTGTGATGTTGCAGAACGTAGCGTTCTGGACGTCGACAGCAGGTTGAGAATACCGCCAACCATCCGGGATGTCGAAGCTATAACCAGTGACAAGGTCAGCACTCACTGAGAGGATTTCTGCGCCGAACAGTGAAAGTGTCGAAAAGGTGGCAGGGACACAGCCCTGAGTTGGGGACAATGAAACCATCTTGTTAGAATCGAAGAGATGGTCGGATACTGAGGCAGAATAAACAGAATGGTTGGGGCAGAATGCTGGCTTTATAGCCGTCCATCTGATAGAGAAACAGCGGGGCTGGAGACCTGACAGGATGGAAGACGCTGGGAAACGGCTTATAGGGCAGTAGGAAGAAACGTATACACAGAACACGAAAAAGACGGAAACATGGATATACAGGACAATCAAAAAGGCGTATGCGCAGAACATACAAAAGACGAAACGTACCCCGTATATAGCCCTGCAGTAAAAAAAAGGCGTACCACGTATCTGTCCGAAATGTTGTAGCAAGGCAGGAGCTATAAACCAGTGAAAAGAGCAAAACTGATATAACCCCCTCGGAGTAGCCATGATTAAGGAAAGATTAATATGGGCGCAGTCCAGATTTTTAGACCGATGCAAATCACTGTCCCAGCCGGAATTTACAAGCGTCGTGTGACGTCCCTAGAAGTACGCAAGCTACAGAAAAAGCGTATTAGTCATACGAGTAATTAGTTGGTCGACAAGCGCTGCCGAGTACGCACTTTTCGCGTCATGTCCACTATAAAGTGTATTCCCATTAACCTTAATCCGACTGGCGGGCCCCACTGCATGACTCAGTTTCTAATTACCACTCGCTAACAATTTGGTCCGTTGCTTTTACGACGTGGTCTCTCAAGAATAATTTCTGTTAAGGTGAATGCGTCGGTGCCTCTATACGTATTTCTTTTGGACTGCGATGGGCATTTGGCGACTAGTGAGACGTCCATTGGCTTTCATGCTCGTTTCCATCGCTCTCCACTTCTTTTTTTTTTTTTTTTTTGAGCCGGTCAGGCCTAAAGCAACTTTAAAGTATCTCTCCTAACTGGTCACTACACGGAACTTTTGCCTTCCTAGCCCATACAAAACCGAGTTTCTGGCTTTCTGTTGGTTATGGAGGAACACGAAGAGAGTCATGATGACCCGCATGATCTGACGGCGCTTGTTAGTGGTGCGTCCGATTGTCCTAAAGCTCGGGGAAGTCGAAGGTCGCACAAAAAATCGCGAAGGGGATGCCAATATTGTAAGCGGCGCAGGATCAAGGTGAGGGTCCATTCTAAATTTGATCAATCATATTTGTCCTTCATCAACCACTGACCCATTCGCTCACCTATGTCGTTGTAAATAGTGCGACGAGATTAAACCTGTCTGCGGCTACTGCTTTCGATTTTCCCTCCCGTGCAACTATGCTCCCCTCGGCTTACTGTCAGAAACTACAGACCTTGTAGTGAGAAAAAGGGGCAGGCCACGCAAAGACGGGGCAGTGATGTCCGTTGGGCCTGATACCGCTTCTTCCGAACCTCCTAGTGCTATCGTGTCGACGCCTTCTTCACATACTTTGTCGGGTGACTGGCATGTGGAAAAACCGCTGCATCTACCGTGGGATGTTGAAGATTTGGAGCTTTTCTATCACTACCTCACTCACCTCGTTACCGGCCTCGGTGTTGGAGACACAACACTGTGGAAAGACCGCATCCCTCGCCTCGCCTTCCGCCGTCATGGCGTGCTACATCTCCTCCTAGCCTTGTCGGCCCTGCATCTGGCGAGGCTGGACCTGAGCCGGTCATGTCAGCTGGAGCAACGTGCTGAAATGCATCTGGCCATTGGGCTTCGTCAGGCAACTGAGATCATACCCAACTTGAACAAGGAGAATTGCGCCGAGTTATATGTCGCTACTATTCTGATATGTATCTGCACCTTCGCTAAGAAGCCCGGCCCTCAGCACCTACTTCTCGTCTTTAATGGTTGTGAGGTGGCTTGGTGGGAACTCTTCAAGGGCGTTCGAATCGTTGTCGGGACGATGGGTATTGGTGCTATATTTGCCGGAGAGCTTGGTCCACTGCCGTCGGAGGTTCAGGATGAAGAGGATAAAGCTCATCATCCCATGGACTTCAATGTTATAGAATGGGAAGACGCTCTTACTCACCTGTCCGCCCTCGTTTTCTCTGCTCCAGAGAGTGTAAGAGAGATATCCCAGGGTGCCTTTGATATCATGAAGTGGTGCTTCCAAGAGACATATGGCACGACTGCGAACCCGAAACCTACTGTCGACGCCAAATTTAATACCATCATGGTATGGTTCTACTGCCTATCAGATGAGTTTATAGGTATTCTCAAGGAAAAGCAGCCAGTCCCACTTCTTCTCCTAGCTTATTTCACCGTACTGCTCCGGACACTAGATTCCGCCTGGTTTATGAAGGGATGGGCAGTCCATGTCTTGCAGGGAGTCTCCGAGATCTTGGGTCCACCGTGGGCAGAATGGCTACAGTGGCCAACCCTTCAGATTGAGAGAGGTTTGGAGGTTTGGGAGGCAAGAGACACAGACTCGAGCCTCGTCCATCCTCTGATGATATCAACAGAAGGCTTTGCTGAAGGTTAAAACGCATCTATCTAGGACCTATACAAGCATTGGTTTATCTATGGAAGGATGTGAGTACCGGCCTTCTTGTGGCCTTGTGGGTTGGAGTCTGTCTATTAGGGAAAGCTTGTGTGAGCGCAGCAGGGCAATATTGATTAAGTAACTAAAAGAAAGACCTAAAGAAGATGTCCTTCCCGGCAGGGAGGTTATCGCATCTCGTTACCAGGTTTGATTAGTGCTTGTCACGGGGTCACATGACGTAGTACGGGCGCTCACGTGGACCTAGCAGGGCGCTGCCTTCTTAGATAGTTTCTCCCACTGTAGATCCTTCTCTCTTCTTTAGACGCACCAGGATACAGAACCTGCACACATTGACTTGTTCTCGTCCTGTTTGCATGCTGTGACAATGCTATTCAGCCACAACCATCCTCTTTTCTCATAAAACCCTCTACCTCATTTCACATGTGAGACACTCCTATTCTTGGTACTGTATATAACTATAGTCACTCCTTTGGTAGTCAAAAGCCAGACATCTTCATCATCTTTAAATCAGATCCTCCATTTTCAGCACGTGAACCGCCTGGGCCCTAGAGATTCACTTAGTAAACAGGAAGCTCAGGATTTGCAAGACTAGAGGGATATTATATTGTACAGCAGGCAAAACAAGAAACGCAACCAAGCAGTCGTCGGAAGCCAAGGGTTAAAAGACGTGCGCGGCGGTGTAGCCACTGCGGCGAGACGGAACAGAATACGCAGACGTGTCAAATTAATCCTTAGTTGTCCGGCGTCGGTTGCCTCAATTCTAGGAAAGGTATGAACTGGTATGAATAATCGATTTAGAAGTAGTTAGTGTTAAGACAAACAGACGCCGGCCTGGAGGGAAATAGAGACAGACGTCTGAGGAAGAAAATTCCAAGTAGTTTTGATTAGTTCTAGACGTTGTGGTCGAATTGTCTTGATACTCTACTCTGAAAGCTAGCCTCGTTGAAGGTAATTACAGAGATATTTTAGAATATGAAGGTACGAGTTAGGAAATTTGAACGCGCAATCTGGTTAAACACAAAAGTAATCGTATCTTATAGCTCGGATGATAATACCCTCGCCCCATGCCTTTGCACCGTCCCTTTGTTCCATGGCTTTGTCCCATGGCTTTGTCCCATGTCTTTTCCTTTCTCTTATATGAGGGTTCAACCAGTCTTAGATGTATCTAGAAAGAAGGAAACGGGGTTCTGTAGGCCTAGTAGATTTCTACCAGTACGGTTCTACCGGAAGGGGCCTACTTGTCTTTGAAGTATACAGAGAGAAGGAAACGGGGTTTCTATAAATTAAATTGGATTTATTTATAGGCTGTCCCAGCCGCCCTTGCGGTGGCTATTCAGCGTACAAGATTGGCAAACCCCTCATGACTCCCCGAAACTCCGAAGTCATTCTCTCCAAGACAAATCTCACGCTACTTTGTTCATCCAAACAGGAGGATTTACCATTTTCGCCATCTCATCAATAGTCTCATTCCACAACATCTTCTGTATCCGCTGTCCCTCCTCGCTCTTAATCCACTCGATAGGCTCATCCAACTCCGTATCCCCCAAGAGCCTTCCATGTGTCTCCGTGCCAGCCACCACCGTTGCGTTCAGCGCAATCCATCCCGCTTTCTCTGGTGCTCGTGCGCGGATAGCATTCACTGCAGAAAGCGGGATACGCATGTAGAAGGGCAACACATCGGTCATGCCCGTGTCGACAACGCCGGGACAGAAGCTGTTGATGATGACTTTGTCAGGGTTGTAGTGCTTTGCGAGTTCGAGCTGGAAGAGTACGCAGAGGAGCTTGCTATCTCCGTATCGCCCCAACAAGGGGATGCTGTCAGCGGTGTCGAAATGCTTCAGGACTTCTTCTCCCTTCTTGAGCGGAAGCTTCACCAGGCTAGTCTCCTTGTAGACTCGACTACTAGTCCAAGAAACCCTTGTTGGTTCTCCGGTCTTGTTTGCTGTAGTTTCAAGTGTAGGTAGGAGAGCGAGTGTAAGCAGCACGTTGGAGAGGTAATTGACTTGGATGTCCTTCTCATGTCCCGAACTCGCAAGCTCCTTGTTAACCGTACCAATCCCCGCATTCGCAAATAGCAAATGCAAATCTTGAAACTCGACCTTGAACACAGACACAAAGCGCTGCACGCTCGCGTAGTTCTCTGTGTCAAGCTCCATAACTTTGACCGTGGCGTTGGGGTTGGCCGACTTGACAGCCAGTTCGGAGAGAAGAGCTTGTCGGACTCTCTCGCCCTTCGACAAGTTGCGTGCGGCGATGATGAGATTTGAGACTTTGTAGGTGAGAAGCTGGCGACAAATTTCGAGTCCGATGCCTGCTGTTGCGCCGGTGACGATGGCGGTTTTGCCGGAAAGGTTGATGCCGGGGGGCAGAGGGCGTACTGGTGGTTGAAAAAAAGGCATTTCGTGGTGTTTTTAATCTTTACTTCTTCGTTGCTATCTTTGCTGTGCTTGATATTCCAATAACGTAGCGACAATGCCTTTGCTCTTAAAGAAAGTTGGTATGAACTTCTAGTAGTGGGTTTTGTTGCTCCAACGAGAGGCTACCATCACGCTTTTAATTGCCACTTTTGAAGCAATAGGTTTAAGCTACGAATGATTCACCATCCGTGTTCTACCTACGACACCCAGCCCAAACTCCGCCCAATCTCCGCAAATCGCTTCTTCGCAAAGGCCATGATATGCCGTGGCTGGTCCAAGGGTCCAAAGAAGTCTCCGCGATCTCACCGAATCCCGTGTCTAGCTCAGTACTCGGCGGCGTTTTTCCTGAGTTGTCGGGCAAAGCATACAATCGCACCTAATTCATAATGCACCCGGCATTAAGGAAAAACCCGGCCAAGAAAATGGAATAGGTCGGCATGTCGCTTGTCCTTTCCTCCGTCATGATAAGGTTACGAGGATGTCGTCGTGGACAATTTTGGTCAACAGCTCCTCATAGCCACGTGACCTACTCTTCTTCGTCTCCCTCATTTCAGTCCGATGGTAAACTGCCACAGCTCGATTCTGTAGGAGCGAGAGAAGAGTTGCTCCGATCAGACCGGTCTTTGCGCGTCCCTGTCGATCGATCTGAGAAATCTAAGGCTCGCACTTACGACCCCTAAAGGTTTAGGCGGGCTGCAGGGTATTTGCGCGTCCCTGTCGATCGATCCGAGAAATCTAAGGCTCGCACTTACGACCCCTAAAGGTTTAGGCGGCCTGCAGGTATTTCGCGTCCCTGTCGATCGATCCAAGAAATCTAAGGCCCGCACTTACGGCCCCTAATGGTTTAGGCTGGCTGCAGGGTATTTGACACTATTCTGATAATAGTTAGTTTGTTTTAGCTGGAATGGATTTCCCGAGGTGATGTCTCGCAGGGGTGATGTACGGAGTACACGCTCAACATCCACAACTTACTTCCACCATCCTGTTCAGCGGCCTTTCCTGCCGCACAAATTTTCTGGGAGTCAACCACCAGAGCAACACCGACAAGAAGGTTCCCCCAATAATGGTTAACGCGGGCAGGCGGTCAAAATGCTGTTTCACGTGTCGCGAGCGCCGTGTCAAGGTTCATTAACCCGTTGTGCTGTTAAGGTCTTTCTGGCTGACAGTGTACTCCCTCACTCTAGTGTGACTTGCAAAAACCATGCTGTCGCCGTTGCACGAAGAGTGGACGACCATGCTCCGGCTACCCCGAGGCCTGGGATGTCATGCTTCGCGTGCAGAACAATTTTGCCGAGAATAAAGTGCAGACACGGATTAAGAAAGTAATGACACAGAGAATAGAGCAGGCCGGAAAAGGGGCAGCCATCATTCCACGAGGAGTCCACATCACTGCTGAGGTTCACAGCTGGAACCGTTTCTATAGGGATTATGCAAGCGACTCTGGCATCAGTATCTTCAACGTCCTCCCGAGGTTTTATACCAGCAGCTCGTCAACGTGTTTCCAGGAAGCGCTCCAGGCCGTCGCCTTGGCTAGCTCAGCTCGCCAACTGCATCAGTCTGAATTGATGGTTCGAGCAAGATGGCATTACAGCAAAGCGATTTTGGCGCTCAATGTCGCACTTAATGATCCGGTACTGACTGCAGACGATTCGGTTCTAGTAACTTTGTTTCTGTTTTCACTGTTCGAGGTAAGATATCTTTGGCTGGTCATGTCCTCACAATTACATAGAAGAGGCTCTGTTGCTGTCAACAATGTGTCCTTTATGCTAATGGCAAGTAGATTATCGTCCCAGAATACTTCGAGAATATCCCGGACGCGGAATTCCAATGTCACATCCACTGCCGTGGGGCATTGACCTTACTTCGATGGCGGGCTGAGCGGGCGCGGGACTCTGAATTGGATAAAAGCGTTTTTGCGTTCTTCTGTCATATCTATGTATGCGTCAACCCTTGGACCACGCACGGCTAACACTCAACTGACGTTGGTATTCAGTTGATGAGTATGTTCGTCAATAATGAGCCCTTCGATGTTAAGTGGTCAGCCCTAGCAAAATTCGCGACTCCGTGGACAAACGGTCCTCTTTTAGAGCCAATACTTGGTCGAGTTGTCGATTTTAAGAGACGTGCTCAAGCTGAAGTCACTGCGACGGGCCGTCACCCGTCTAGGATGGAGATAATACGGCTTATCAAGGATGGGATTGCCATTAGCATAGATCTCGAAGCCGCAGCCACCAGCGTAAAGTCCTCCGAAAATCCAGATCTGCCTTCACACCAACAGCCGACAGCGTTCAATAACGTGTTCGAGGTCTCCACCAAAGCAACAGAGGCGATGGCAAGAAGTCTATATCAAACCGTTAGGTATCATGTCGTTGAGTTGATCTTAGGCCTCTTGGCTTTTATTAAAGAGGAAGGTGATGGAACCAGGCACGTACCTGATTATCAGATTGACCCATCAATGAGGTTCATTATCCTAGAACAGATTTGTGGGGAGATTTGCGCTGTTCTTGGGCTCGACAGTAAGCGTGATATTGAGGAAGACAAGACAGGGATGGCTTACCGAGCATATGGCATGTTTTGGCCTATGGTAATCTTGCTGTTCTCTTCATTGGCTGGGGAAGAAAAGAGGGCATGGGTCCAAGAAAAACTGCGATTCATCGGCAAAATAACTGGACTCGGCCTGGCAACATGGGCAGCTGGAAGGATTAACACGCTACGTCCATCCTGACTATAAACGCAATAGAAAATTGATATGGATGATGAGATACAAAGATCAGCATGCTGCTAAGTTAGGACTAATAATACGTGGTAGGTTGTAGGCACACATCCCCTTGATTCATCTTACTGGAGGCTGTTGTCTGCACCTAGCTAGCGTGTCGTTCAAGCCGGCCAGAGCGTCGATGCCTTCACGTAGAGTCGCTCATGGCATTTCGACTGACAAACTGAATCTAATTCTGATGTATGGCCTAATTTGACGGTATGAAATGTGGTCTTTCCTCACCTGCTTCTGAGCCTTACCCCAACCGCGGCAGATTCCGCAGGGATGGGTTAACCGTACTAATGTAGACGACTAGGGCTTAATATACTTGTGGGCTACCAAGCCCTTAATCGACTTTTGATCGTCGCGCATTGTCACCGTCACTACTCAGCTCCATTCGCACGAACGACCCGAAAAGGTTTGGCGCTTAACAGAAGGGTCCCCAAGCATGGAGTCCACTTAATAGTCGGATTTAACGTCACTTCTACAGGCGTCCGACTAATATACCTCAAGGTAGACCGGCCTATTTGGATACCGACTATCCGGCTCTACAACCGCACTAGCACCGAATATGTACAGTACAACGCTCATCCCCCCTGGTGTGGAGGCGCGTGAATCAAGTATAAAGGCCATAGGTGCCCTCGGTCCTGTCATTAAGCGTAACCTCCATTACCTTCACTCCTTCAACGACGATACCACGACAGCTATTTTTAAAAAAAAAAAAATCAGTTTGAGCTTACACCATGGCAATCATGGCGCCATCCTGCAATCGCGACACCAGGGCTAGTGAGCTTGTGGCCTATTACACCCCTCAAATTGCCGGAAAGACTGTTCTCATCACGGGTGTCTCCCCAGGCAGTCTCGGCGAAAGCTTCGTCAAGCAAGTCGCCGTAGCAAAGCCCGCCATCTTCATCCTAGCAGGCCGCTCGATCCCCAAGATGCAGGATCTCGTTGACGAGCTTGACACCACACACCCAGAAATCAAGGTCAAGCCCCTCGCCCTAAACCTGCTCTCGTTCGCCGACGTCCGTAAATCCGCAGAAACCGTCAATTCATGGACCGATGTGCCTAATATTGACGTCCTGGTCAACAACGCTGGCATTATGGCGGTGCCGTACAGCCTGACTGAGGACGGTTTCGAAAGCCAGTTCCAGACGAACCACCTTAGCCACTTCCTCTTCACCAATCTCATCATGGGGAAGGTTCTGGCGTCTAAGGCCCCGCGAGTTGTTATCGTCTCTAGCGGCGTGCACCGCGTAGGCCATATCCGCTGGTCGGATTATAACTTCAACGAGGGCAAGCACTACCAGAAGTGGCTATCGTACGGCCAGTCAAAGACGGCCAATGCCCTGATGGGCCTCGCGCTCGCCAAGAAACTTGGCTCCCGGGGTCTCCTCAGCTTTCCAATGTGTCCCGGCGTAAGTTATACGAACCTCTCAGCACCAGGGGCCGATGACATGGCCGGCTTTGCAGCGGATCTTACTGAAATGGATAACATGTACGGTAACAAGTGGTTGTGGGGCATGGCCGAGATGTATGTAAAGGACAAAGACCAGGGCGCTGCGACGCATGTTTTTGCTGCGTTTGATACCAGCATTGTAGCGCACAACGGGGCCTTCTTGAGTGATTGCCATGTTGCGGACCCGGACCTGGAAGAAGTGTACTCATGGGCGACGAGTGTGGTTGATGCAGAGAGGCTGTGGAAGCTGAGTGAGAAACTCGTTGGTCAGGAGTTTAAGTACTAGATAGCTGAGCAAGCTTTCTAATTTGACAATGAATTGTTCGAAATAATTACCCAAGCCACTGACTTTGGCCTGATCTATCGTTATGCTATGAGATACAGACTGGCGAGGTCAGGTGTTGGACGCCGATATTCCGTCGTGTTGGAAATCAAGGCCTTGATGCCTTAGGCTTCCACGTCTCATACACGTCTCACTAACAGGCTACATATTGAGTCTGCCGATTCTGAGATTACTTCTATACAGCTGTCAATATATACTGATTCCACTGATTACTTGCGAATCATTGAGTGCAACCCGAACCTCCTGTTGTTACTGTGGCCAGTCACATGCCAAGTTCGCTGAACCGAGTTTCAATACATTGCTATACTCGACCTATGTCTTCTATCTGGGACGTCTTGGGAGGACACCGGTCTAGAAAAGAAGCTGACAAGTTATTGCTTCCGCCAAGGCCTTGGAAATGCTATTAACGGTACGTATCTTGGGATCTCCCTGCTCTTTCAAACTAACCAGCCTCCGCAGGCTCTGCGCCCGATGCCATTCGCGATCAAGTCATGAGGCACGATCAAGTGACAGACATCTTTAGTGGGCGTATATCAACCACCGGGTCAAGTTTAGCCAAGGAGTTAGACCCCAAGGGTCTCCCAACGCTCGGAGTCCTGACAAAGCCGGACTTGGTAGACAAAGATGGGGTCCTAAGCACAGAGTACAGGCGGGGTGCAGCGGCATAGTTGGCAACGGGCAACAAAAACGCTCGCCCCCCACCAAAATCGACGACGGCGACGATGACGGCGCCGTCTAGCACCTTAACCACGACTTGTAAAAATGCGCGCTAAGCGGGTATCGCATTATATATATAAGGGCAAGGGCCTAGCGAATTATATGCTTAGGCAATTATCCTATCCTAAGATCGCCGGAAAAGGTAACTATAAACACTATATAATATCGCTACTATTTCGAAAAGCGTGTCTATAGACATTATATAATCGCCGGCAAAAGGCATAACGTTAGTTATAAAACATCTAACTAATATATCCCCCTTAACGTCCAAAGCATAAAGGCTATAACTTTACTTTTATATCCTGCCCTTTTATAACAGTCCGGTTGATCGTTGGTGTGACTGTTCTGCTCTACCGTCACCTACCAGCTACTCGTAGGGGGGAAAAGCAGCCAATATTGACAACCTGATTTCAAGGACACCTTTATTTCAGCAGTAGCAAAACTTTTACAGACCTTCATTAAATTTCCTAAAATTAGTATTTGAGCTCTTCAGAAGCCAAATTGTCTTCCTAAGCAGTTTTAGAAAATTTAATGCAGGTTTAATAGTTGTTCGTTGAGCCCTGAAAGTAATTGGCCAGGGGTGCCAATATCGGCCTGTTCTTTCTCCCACGGATAGCCGAGCCACTAATGCCTTAGCGAGCACGTGAAAGGCCCCTGTATATAATTAGCTGCAGACTCTCCTTCCTTCTCCTTCTCTTCTTCTCTCCTTAGCTTAATATCCTAGTTCAATAGGCAAATCTACGAGTTATCACAACCTACACCTTGATTCATACGAGCCTCTCGTACGTTCTCGTGCGTGCCGTCACATTAAGCCTATCAGAGTCACCAAAGCACTTACTACTAGTAGTATTGTAGCACTACAATCCTATGCCATCCATATACTTATTGGAATCGATACCTATACAGAGGCAGACCTAGTCGACATTACCTTAGTCCGACAACTAAGTCTCAAGCCTTGCAGGAACACCTATCTACCCCTTTTACGTGCCATTAATCAGCAAAACCTATCTACCTATAAAGTATGCAATATCCGGCCAAAGCTTACTAATAGTTACAGTGCCTACAGGACCACTGTACAACCCTACCTAGCTGTAGACAGAAGCTTGGACGATTCCTAGATTCTATTGGGCATGCCAGCTCTTACCAATATAGGAATCCTCGTCGATTGCAAGTTATGCCAATAGCAATATAAGGTTAACAAGACGTCGATTCGAGTTGATCCTTACAAGCGATCCTGTAAGAAGACAAAGGGAGCTATAATTTACTGTCTCATTTCCTTGCGTAGGTGGGATTGCCGGCCATCTACTTTCTAATTCCGTTTTCTGCGAACCTTCCTACTAAGCTTCCTCGCCACACCGAGCATTGACTTCCGCATTCTTTTCTCGACGTACTCTAACATGCCCACATTCACTCGGGCGGAGTCGTAGAGGCTCCGATTATCTCGCTCCAATATACAGTCCCTACGACGAAATACGTCATTCTCCTCGAACGAAATCCGCTCGTATTGCGTGCTCGACTGCCGTCCAGCAAGGTTGATAGCGACAGATTTCAGGACTTCCAGAGGGAATCCTTGAGAGCATTCAGAGGCATTAGAATATATATGCATAGGTTATGATGGAAAACCAGGGCTGGAGACCTCCTGCTACTGCAACTACGGAATCAGACGGACCTCTAAAGGAGAGTCTCCAATACCAACAGTTTATCGCTCCAGCTAACAACAACGGCGAAGCAGTTTCCGCGAGCGACCTCTGGCATAAGGAAAAAGAAAAGTCTTAGCAACCGAACCAAGACTGGGTGTATGACTTGCAGAAGACGCAAGAAGAAATGCGATGAAACCCAGCTAGAATATAAGTTCGATATTAAAGGATATATAAGACAATTATACTCACAACTTGATTAGGTTACAATTGTTCCCGTATGGTTTTGTTTGTTCCTTCCCGCCGCTAAACACTACACGAAAGCAAGCCCTTCTACCACTCCCGTTTCAGACCGAATATGAAAGGCCTATGTACATGTACAGCAATTAGCGTCTCGGACAACCAAGGCGAGAGCCATTACCTGGATGCAGCGGCCAGAGCCTATGCCATCCCCAACACGGAATACCACTTGGCATGGAGTATCAACCCAGCGCATTAACTATTCTTAGTGGATTTAGCGGCAGCCTCACAGACAATCAGCTATCTATAATTTCATCTGCTTAACAAACACTGTCACCAATTAGTGCAGTCAGCATCGCGGATTCTGATCGTCAGCTCAAGAACGCATATAAACGCGTTAGTCTTTCTATAGTCTTACTTGATAAGAGTCAAGGCAAGACTGGGATAGTGGCACGCCTTAATAGTTTAATCCTTATCTCTGCCACAGATGCTATATCTTTAAATGCATTTGGAAAGCCCTTTTACCAACCTTCATATCGCCGCACGATTGGCTTTAGCCAATCTTACTCATACAACCCGTCACGGCGTAGAATCAGGTCTATTAACGATTTAAACTAAGGAAAGAAGAAAGGAAAATTTAATGGCAAAGCCTCAGAATAAATACATAACTAATATCTGCCTAGGCCGCTTCCTTTACACGGTCTAGAATGTTCCCCTATTCTGCAGTTCGGCAATATAAGCGAGGCGTCAACGGTAAACTATGAGCTAACCGTGACACAGGGCACCGGTTCAGAACCTTGCCCTGACTCCCCACTATATCATTTGATCCGCCATCCGGCTATATAGCCAGGGCCTTTCCCTTCCCTTCTCCCATCTCTAGCTTTAGATCTTTATACAATAGGCATTCCATCAATTGAGTCTTTACCCTTTTGCCCGAGCCTTCACATGTAATAGAAGGAGGTGATATTAGAAGGACTAGTATGGTTTTCATACCTTTATACTATATATATACTATTATAATACTCTCTTACACTATTATAATTTCTCAGTTATATAGTATTTACTACTAGTGGTGCAATAAAGTTGATTTACTGCAGTATTTATAACTGTGTCACTGCTAAGCATACTGGATAAGGGGCGGAATTGTTTTGGAAAGGAAGAGCAAGCGGAAATATGTTTAGGCTCCTTACAACGAAGCCAAAAGATTGGCTTCCTTCTGAAGTGTTGGAACAGAACTTGCAGGCATGGATATCCTTTATCTGACACATTCCACCTTGCGAAACAGCATCTCCAGCCTTTTAAGCTCACACACCACGTTCCTATAAAACGCAGTCTGAAGATACATGTCCGTCAAGTTTGTCCCCTGCCCGAAGTCACACGCTAGACACCGGCGTACTATCTTTCCAAACGCAGGTCCGAATTCAGAGCTCACGGTTTTGCTCAACTTCTGGGCAAATTTGTATTCAGTGTGCTTGTCTCTTTGTATATTTTGCATGCCATGCTTTTCATAGAGTTCGTCAATTGGGGTAAGGTGAGTGAGCTCGAGCAGCACAATGGCAAACCGGTAAAGATACTGGTTGCGAATACCATCCTCATCCTCATTCTCATCCAGATCTTCGTCTTCGCTGTCATCGAGGTTGGAGGTTTGGGACTCTTTTGACTGTAAAGATGTACCAGAATCCCGAATGCGTACTCGTAAATGTGGTGAAAGTGATGTTCCATTGCGACCTCTGGTACTAGGTCCAATCTCGAAGAATGTGATGTCCCCGCTCTGCCATTCTTGTCCTAACAACGGCGTGGAGTGGAAGCGCAGCACGGCCGTGGCAAGCTGTCGCGAAAGCCGCAACTTGTCATATCGAGATAAGCTTCTTGACTTGTGAAGTGTAGCGCCTGAGGAGATCAATTCTGACAGTGAGAATACTGTGTCGCTATCGGAGATGCGCTCCGTTGGATGCAAGTAGATGAAGTGTCTCGAGGCTTTGTTGTTGTCGAGACATCCTATGAGTCTCTGCTCTTGCGTGCAACTTTCTTCTTTCTCATAGTGGAGCAAGACATGTTCACAGAGATTTTGGCATATCTCAAGAGGTGGCGGGTCGACGACGCTATCTCGACATGATGGCGAACCTGATAATGGGGGTTTAGGGTGGCTATACTGGGAGTGTGTAGAGGTTTCCACCGAAACTGAGTGAATATGGCGTGGCCTGAACCAACCATGCAAAGGTGGGCTCTTTTGTAAAGTTTCCGGGCTTTGAGGAAGCCAGACTGAATGTAAAATCTGGAGATAAGGACCAGGAGAATACCGAGGTGCCTCAACGTGTGACGGTCCCTTTCTAGGTTTGCTACATTCAGATTCGATACCCAACCACACCGAACGTTGACTTGCATCTGAAACAATGGACTTGAACACCATTTTGAATTTGATTCGAGTTGCATCTGACAGATGAACTCCATCCAAGTCGAAATGAGCCGCATGCTCGGGATGAGAAATACAAGCTCCCTCAAGGGCGTTGCCCAACTGATTCGACGCGTTCCGAATTAGACAATATTCTTCGATCCGTTTCTGCGTCCTCAATCTGCTCGGGCCGGTTGACTCAGTAATTTCGGAGCTTTGAACTTGGTGGAAGAGAACCTGGAACCTTTGGTTCAATGTTGTTAACCTTTGAAGCCGCTGCTGAAGCTGAGCTTCAGAATAGCAAAACTTCAACTTCTTGTATAAGCGGCGCATGGAACCGACCTAGATGTATCGTTAGCTAGAGGCATGAAATTCTTGTCGGATATTCACTTCAAGATAGCGCTGATCCGAGTCTGGGACAATGCCATATCTCTTATACTCGGTCAAGATTTCAGAAAGTTGCAGCTGGATTGAGGTGATCGTCTCTATGCAGGCTTCTCTCGATTCGCCGAGATACTGTGCCAACTCCTCCTCGATTTCGGTATCTTTCCAGGCGTCATGATCCGGATCGTTGAGCATATCCTGTACTAAGCTTTTGTCCATAAAAGAACATAACAGCAGTGTGCACTCTCTTCTGAATATCGTTTTCTCCGAGAGTAGACCCACTTGGAGGCTTTTGAGGTGAGCCTCATAATCTTTGTATCGGGTAAGGAATGGACCATAGACACTGTCATATGCTCCGACTGCCGAGATGATGAGAGGCAGTACGGCGGACACGACTCCGAAGATCTCAAATCCACTCATGTCCGCTGTGATGTACTCTTTGCTTCAGAGAATGCAAGATCGAGGAATCAACCCTCGTAGTTGAGACTCGATTGAACCAGGATGAATGAAGGCGCCTAACAGATGGTAAGTTCCGGGCTGAATCCCGCATGGCTACTCATCGATAAGCTCGAACACATTCGCAATTTGCACGGGAACCTTTTAGGGTAAGTCTATTGGCTGAGTTTGAAGTGACGGCTGCGGCTGAGAGGCGGCTGAAACAGAGCTCGATCAAAAGGATCGTGCATAGGGGAACCCCAAACTTGAGTCAACGTGCGCGCAGCCATTTCTCCTCTGTACTTCAGCGTTCAAATAATCGGGTACGACTGAACAGTCAACCATTAGCGCTAGCGGCCGCTAGTGTGGCGCTAATGGTTGACTGTTCAGTCGTACCCAAATAATCGATTACTTGCGAATTGAAAGGCGCCGGGAATTATGCGTGGCTCTTCTGTTCTGATCATTGTAACTTCGTCGTAAATGTTGTGACATTAATAACAAACCTCCGGCGAATCAGCCTGCGCGATGCGAACTCACCCGAAACTCATGATCACAGGCGTGAGGGTTGTCGCAGCCGTCACGATCGGATCCGTTCTCATCCACCATCAGGTTCAGAAGTCAAATAGAAGCCTGAGTGTGCGGGATACATACAACGGCAGCAAGGATGTTGTCGAACACGCTCAAGTTGACCTTCCACCAAGTATCAGCCCTTGCCTTCCATTTGGTCCACGGCGAAGCGAGACTATGTCCTCGGTAAAGTCTACTACTTCGATTCGATCGTTCCTCGTGCGGCGAGGTCCTGCCCCAAGGTTCTACAGGGAGGACATGGAGGCTCAAATATATGAGTTATCAGTGGAAAGCAATTCCCACCAAGCGACAGGCCAGCATCTCTTCACGGAGGAATCAGAGAGTCTGCACCTCACTGAGGTGAACTCGACGTCTGACTTCGACCAGTATGAAAATGGTTTGCAGGAGCAGATAGACACACAAAATGTTTGGGCAGATGAAGGATACGACGACACAATCGATGATGAAGAAGCGCAAGTGAATACAAAGATGGCGGTGGGAAATGATCTTCAATCTCATGGACTTGCATGGCAACTCCACCAGCAATCGATCAGCCTCATTGAGGACATTCTTCCATTGTTCGGCGACAAATTACCGCATCTCGACTACAAAGATGATCTGCGAGAGGACTTAGTGCCTCTTTTTCTATGGGGAGAATCGTTCGGTGGCGGAAAACTCGATGAGATCCTTGCCGCTTCCGAGGACTTGAGAAGTACGGTCTTAGAACTATGTGCCACGATCAGTAAAGTGTTGATTGAAGGTAAGTTTGAGGGCCTCGATATACAAGTAATATATCTTAACACTCAGCTGAAGATGTTATTCCACGCATGGAAGTAAATGATGCTTCACTATCAGCGAGGATCGAAAAGATTGCGGACATCGTCCAGCAAGCCGAAGATGATGGACCGAACGAAGTCGAAGAAAACCATTGGGACGACAACGACAGCGACGTTGGGGACGCTCTCGATCGAAAAGAGAAAAGTCGAAGCATGGAAGATACTACACTCATTCTTCGCTCAAGTATCGACTGCCTGATGCGCCTCCTGCCGACGATGGAAAAGACATTAGCAATTGCATGACCACCGCAGTTGGAGCAGGACTAGTCTCCAAGCATACACCTATCTAAGGTCAAAAGGTGATTGTTACATAGATCCCACTTAATTTGGAGGCCAGAGGGGAAGGGCAAGATAAGCATCCCTGCAAGTGGTGTGGAAAATCTCAAAATTGTATTCACCTAAAGGCGTACATCCCATTTCCTCATTGGTCAGAACTAGATGCTGAGAACTCTTTCCAGGGCCAGTTCAAAGCAGGAACATTTTCAATGGATCATGCATCGAAGGCTGATCCCTGCATGGGCGGAGGCTAAAATCTGGTTGAGCATGCACACCTGTGTCATATATGCAATGCCATGGCAAGGCTAGGAGTTCAATATCTCAAAATCATCTATGTTCAATGGTGCTTATCCTGCCTTCTTAGCCAGAAGTAAAACTCTGACACCAAGTCCTTCCAAGCCCATTCCCAGTAATCTTGCACTCAACACAGCAAAAGTAAGCTTTCTACTACCCAGAGCTTGGTGTAAAATTAGCAGAATAATGTCAGCACAGAGTTCATTGTGTTCTGCAGCCCACTAAGACAGAGGCAAAAATTTACTAATAATGCAGAACAAAAGTAGTGAGAACTTCACCTCCATGTTCCCGACAAAACAAGCTATTAAAGTGGCACTTCTACCCAAATACAGAACAAAAATGGGGAGGACTTCACCTTCCCTTTCACCTAGCAAATGCCAATTTACTAGCAGAACTTTCAATACGATTGGTAAGAAATTCTCGGTAGTAGCAGCACAAATGGTAGGGTTAAGCCGTGGGGTTGGAGTTGGCACAAAGCAAAGGTATTGGCAGAATTTTCTGAATATTGGGCAGGAAGAAGGTAGTGAGGACTACACCTCTATTAGAACAAACAGGAATCCGGGGAGCTGGCAGAAGTGTCTCCATGATTGGCGAAGAGAAAGTGGTGAGGACTTCACCCATAAAAGCAAGCAGAAAGAAAAAGGTTTGGCAGAAAGTCACAAGACGACTAGCGAGAGTAAGATGGTGAAGGTTGAACTATAGGACTTATGGCAGAACAGAGGCAAACCGGGGGCATGGGGACCAGAATGAAGAGGCCAAAACACTGGAAGATAAAACACGTATTGATTCCACTACCTATGTACCAGTCAAGGAATCGAGGGGGCTATGTACCAAAAAAGCAACGCAACGCAGATGAATGAAGAATCAGAAATCGCCGTGGACCCAGACAATGCTTGACGGACTCCAGAAATGAAAGAGACTCGGTACGCCTGAAGAACGAAAGTCCAGCGCCTTGCTTCGCTTTTCCTTTTCCTTTTTGTGATCCTAATTACAGCTCCATGCCTAAAAATAACCACTTGTCGCTGGTCGCATCGAGTTTACCGGCCCACATGTCAAATGTGATCATTTCAAATCCAACCCATCGGAGGCTCTTCATGAATGCTTTGCGATCGCTTTCGGCGACAGATCGGTCGAGGCAGATGACAAGTTGGGAGACGGCAAAGACGGTTTCGGCGAGTTCGATCAAAGCCATGAGCCTGTACTTGTAAGTATTCAGGTATGCGTTTTGTAAGACCAAGACTTACCCTTGTTTCAAATCCGACGTAACCACGGAAGAGTCGAAGAACACAAATAAAGATTTCTTGTCTCCATCCCCACCCACCAATCCTCGGAAGCTGCAACCTCCACTGTAATCCCAAACCTCGATCCAAGCATCAATGCCCTGCACCTGATTCTTCGGTTCAAAGTAGTTGTTATGCGCATCCATAATTTCGTCAGAAGTTGAATACGCGTCCGTACCCATACCGATGGAGCCATTATTCGCGACGTTTCCTTCTTCACCAAGGAATGCCACTTTCATGGTCTCGCAGAAGAGCCTCTCACACTCTCCCCGGATGTAGTACGCTGCCCCCTCTCTACGATTCTGCCTCTTGCCATCGGTGTCGCGCTTGCTGGTGGACTTCTTGGAGATGAGCGCGAGCTCGTTGGCAGAGGTGAATGCCGCGAGAGGGGGACTTGACGGTGGTGAGGGCATTCCCTGAAGCCCATGGACCTCAGGGATACCACTGGGCCCCTATATCGTTCTGTCAGTATGTGCTACTCATGCGGCTTTGGGGGGAAAGATGGCATCTCCATGTCGCGAAAAGGGCACAGAATGCTACATACCGCCGGCCCCGGTAGTGGAGTAATGGAATCCAGTCAAACGCGCAGAAGAATCGACGCAGTAGGCTGAGGCGAGAACATGGGCCTTGCGGACGACGTTCTCGCCATGACAATTACTACTATGACTGTTCGTTTTACTGGGAGCCATTTCTTTCGATTTTCGCCACCGTGGTGTCTGATGTCGGAATAGCGGTATAGGGATTGAAGGGATCGTCGAAGACTGGTATGCTGTGATTAGAAGCGGATGAGGGCGTTGATGGATACTTTTGCAGGATTGAGTGGTCGATGATATGTTGTAGATGGTGGACGATCAGCGGTGAGTTTGGAAGTTTGGACGTTTGTTCGTTGGTGAGGAGTCGCAGGAAAGTCGAAAGTCGAATTTGACTTTGAGAGCGGGGACATTGCAGCAAGCGCATCACGTGGAGCCAATCATGTCACCGCACGTTTTACCCTCGTTTCTGGGCATCCATGAGGCGAACTGATTTGCTTACGAAGGAGACCGACAGATTGACATTCGTGCATAATCCCAGTGCGTGGGCATGATTTACTGATTATTCTTTCGCAGTATTATCAAGCAGATCGAGATCCATCTCATGACTCGACAAAGGTATCTGAGACCTTTTTACTGCACAACGCGAGGCTTAGGGCTTGAAGTTTTCGCTTTTACTGGTATTACTGATATTACTCCTCCTAATTGATCTCATTGCATGCAATCATTGCGTCTGCCACCTAGGCAAAACCAAAATCGACCTCCATCTAGATTTGCCATTATGGTGCAACAATATTTCCCGATGCTGCGGTTCCGCTTTCTCATTAACACTCAACTGCATCCATCACATGGCATATGCAGCACCTGATCCACTACCGTTGGTAAGCGCGGAGAGGTGTGCGAATAGTCGGAGCCTCTGGCGCATTGTCTCACCAGCTCCCAAAGATGAGGACTTCGGCTTGGCTTGCTCATATGTCTCCAGCTTATTCCCTGGCATGTACAAAGAAGACACTCGTAAGCTCGTAGAAATGGCATAAAGGAAATAGAGAAGAAGAAATGCTTTGTAGCCGATTACGGCAATGCTGCTGGGGAACTTTTCTGCATGGGTAGGGCTTATCGTCGATAACGAAAGTGCCGTTTGCCGGAGTTAATGAGGGGGAGACTGATGATGCGAGGCTCGGAGCTACTGGACCAAATGAAATGATCGTCAGCCAATACACCATCAGCACCTTTTAAGACCTCCATACCGACCTCCCCGAACATCTCATACATATGTGACAACGACACCAAGCGGCGGGCATGCCCAAACACTGCTTCATCTCTGCTACCGCAACATGACCTCGAACTTCCCACGCGGTTGAGCGGATTGCAACTTGACCTTCGCGATTATCGTATGCTTTAACCCCACTATACTTCCCCTCCACCGGCGTCTGCGGTCGTGCTGAGGTCCACTTCTCCAGAAGTCGTGCAATACTTCTCTCAGAGATACCATACAATATACTACCATGGCGCCATCCTACGACCGCCCTCCCTTCGCAACCTACCTCCTCCCACCGATCTTCTACCCAACCACAAACCGCTCCCACAGCCGGCAAGCCTCTACAGATTCCCAAGCATCTGTACCGTCCCTCTCCAGCTCGCCGACCTCTTCGACCTCTACTACACCGAGCTCCTCACCGCCGTCCGCACACTTCGTCCTTCCCTCCTACCCCGCGAAGTCCATATTGCAAGCCGCCCTCGCAGCGCACGCGAGCCGCACGCCACTTCCTAAAGAGCCAGAACGGAAACTCACGCGCGTGCAACCAAATTCTTTGAAATGCGGCACCTGCGCCACAGACATCGCTTTGGTCTCCCAAGTAGTCTCTAAAGGCTTCACCGGGCGTCACGGGCGCGCATATCTCGTCTCTCCACCTCACATCCCCTATTCCTCGATCAAGAAAACACCCAAATCAACCGAACTAATAAATACGAAAACCGGGAGATGTGTAAATAGGGAGCTGTTAACGGGCATGCACGTAGTCGCCGACGTAGGCTGTGCGATCTGCGGCACGGTGCTGGGGTGGAAGTATGTAGATGCTAAGGAGCAGAGTCAGAGGTATAAGATTGGGAAGTTTATTTTGGAGGTTAAGAGGGTGGTTGTTGGTGTGGGTTGGGAAGATGCAGGGGCTGATGGTGGGTTTCAAGAGAATGAGGAGGGACTAGATTTCGACGTGCAGAGGGAGTGGGTAGGGGCCAGGGAAG
>AYLM01000388.1:0-29769 GCA_001625345.1 Cairneyella variabilis | reverse complement strand
ACCACCCTCCGTGCCCTAAAATCCCTCCCCCCGCACCTCTTACACCTCAACGCCTCGCCTTCACTCTCCTCCTCCTCCCCCGCCTCGCTCGCCTCCTCCTCCTCGCTACTCAACTTACTCACAAAACTCTGATTCCTGTCCATCGGCGGCTTCAAACCATCCCCTACGTCGAGCTTCCCCGGATCGCGCGCTGCAGTCGACTGGCTCTTCCACGTCGACATATTCCAGAACTGGTAGCTCTTGCCCGCGGCATCGAGACGGAGGGGGTTTTCGTCGTTGTCACGGTAGAGGCTGAAGCTGGGTGTTGGGGGCTGGCTGGGAGTGTTATTGGAGGCGGCTTTGTGGAGGCTTTGGGTGGGGCTTGTGGTTGCGATGCTGGAGGAGGCGTGGGCGAGAGGCGTGGATGAGTACGGTTGTTGGCGAGCTGCGATAGCGAGGTTGTTCTGCGAAGAGGCTCCTGGAGAGTGGTATGAGGTTCTGCTGAACTTGCCAGGTGAGATGCTTCGATCGCTTCGAGTTGTGTTCTTGCCGCTTCGGATGCTGCTGTCGTCCTTCCCCGTGACATTATTTCGCCATGAGAGAATATTTTCTGATGCTAGACTGTGAGGCCCAGTAAGGGTGTTTTGGGACAGAGAGTTACGGCGTGAGCCGCCTGAGTTCTTGGTCAGGATGCTGTTTGACCTTCCCAACATCTTCTTCGAGAAAGTAGAGCCGCTCTCCCATTGATCGTTTCGGCGCTTGACAAAGGCGCAATCTTGCCGGAACACACTTATGGAACCTTGGTAATCAGCGGTGACGATAATCAGACCATCATTATGCGACGTCCTGGCCAAGTATGCGGGAGACTCCTCAGGTTTCTTAATCTGAGGCTCACTCACTGGATCCGAATGACGCTTTTCAGAGCCCATGCGAGGCATTGACGAAGCATTCGACTCTTCACGAGACAGTAACGTCACAGGAGGCGGATTGCAGAGGTCATATAACGGATCTCCGGAGCCGCTGAGCAACTGCCTAGTTTTCGTGGGCGCAATGACCGAAGCCGTCACCATATCTGTATGGGCCTGAAAGAATTCCAGAGCTGGTTTGTCTTTGTTCTCGCCTTCGCCTGATACATTCCAAATGTAGGTTTTTCGATCTTCGCTTCCGCAGATCACGTACCGAGCATCATCACTGAAGCTGGCATTGATCTGAGAAGATGTATTCTCGTGTCCTCTAAATTTCATCTCCAATGACTTGTCTCTCAGATTGTACAATCTGATCCGTGAGTCGTTGCTTGTAATGAGAAGTTTGACCTCCCCTTCCGGATCATTTGGCGGAAAGGTTGTAGTCCGGATACCTGTGATCTTGCTTCCTTTGGCATTCTTTCCTCGTGAGGACCGCACATGGATCTGCGTGTGGTACTTGAGCCCTTCGGTCTCGTAGAAGAGGCACAGTCCATTAAGAAGGCCAGCCATGGCTGTCTTTCCATCTGGACTGAATGCTACAGCTGTAATGAGATCCGGTAACTGACTCCAGAAGGCAACACTCTTGTCTGGGATTGACCATAGTCGCAAAATGGAGTCGAGACTGCCGGCAAGGAAAAAGCGATCATCTGTGGGATGAAATGCTATGGAAGTGACGAAATCTTTGTGCTTGAACGTGCATAGGCACTCTTGTCTGGAAATATGCCATAACCGAACGGACTTGTCCATCGAAGAAGACAACAAGAAGTTGTTCTTGCTCCAGGAGAGATCCAGAACATCACCAGTGTGACCATCGAATTCTCGAAGTGGCTTTGATTTAAACACAGGAGCACTCAGACGCTCGCCTCCTGCGGTACACCAAGATACATCCTCCTCGTGCTCATGTGTCAGTCGTTCCTCGGGGGTTGAGAGGACCGCCCAGACTCTCACCACCTGATCTCGGCCAGCAGCTGCAAGATATCTGCCGTCCTTGCTGAATTCCATAGTCCATATAGCCCCTCCTGTCTTCGGCGGTGCCTTCGATAGCTTGTGTCCATTCCCTATGTTCACCTCAGACGTGGTCAACCCAGGCACCTTCTCGTCGCTGGAGGCATGTTGCTTTTTGCCGCACAGCTCCTGAGCTAAAAATACCCTATTGAACTCTTTCGTTTTCTTATTATGCGCCCGAACTTTAATATATCTTGGAGGTTCTTTGTGCTGTGGTATGTAGCCATTTGCGCCGATTGAGGACGAAAAGACATGAGCGTTCATGCCTTCTGTCCGTTGGTCGCCTAATTCGGACTCATCGTCGTCGGATTCCGCAGATTGGTCCTTCTTCTTGCCACCGATGATAGAGAACCTCGAGAGGAATGATACACCTTTTCTGTAAATGCGACATTAGCGATTCTGTCTCCTAGTGCCGCAGAGCCCATAACCAAGCCACGTTTAGGACGGGGGTCCGTAAGCGGCGTAACGGAGCTTATGATGTGTGAGACACGTACTTTTTCTCCTTCGTAGGAATGCTGTCCGACCGAGCAATTTCAGGCGTCAATTGTCTTCCAGGAGGCGGAATATCAGGGCTGATGGGGCTTCCCACTTCAGCGTTCGGGCTGTCCGGACCCCCGGTATTACGCAGCTTTTGAGGTATCGTATTCTCCGTATTCGTTCTCTTTAGAATATGCTATCCCGTAAGTCAGCAAGCTTATTCAATGTAATATGGAGCTTTAAAAGAGTTTCAAAGAGTCCCATCTGCGGGGACTCGTAGTTCATCTGACTCGAAGTACTGCAGGAGACCCGAGGGACGAGGGGGCCATACATGTGAGAGAGGATCAATGGCCGTAGCTGGACGCCCTGAGACTGGGGGCGGCGACGATGGTTTGAATCCATTGGCATCTTTACTTCCAGTATTGTTTCTTATTAGCTTGGTAGGCAGCTTCTTGTTGTTGGACTGATTGTTCCCTGGCGTACATAATCTCGTCAGCATAAGCAGAACCCCCAAGAGTAATAGCCATAGCATTTGGTCATCTTTCGTGGACCTATAACAATTCCGAGCTTGGGGACATGCTCCATAAAGTAGAAATCCTCAAGCCAACGCACCTTCTGAAGATGTAGCGCTCCTCGGCCTCGCAGACTGCCCGCCATCCGTTGCGGTGGAGGGAGATTCAACAGCTAACACCCCGGCTCCGCTGCCTTCCAGCGAGTCGATTACCTTAATTTTCGGCAGTGCGGAATCAGACATGGTGTCCTGGGTAGTTCCATGTGTTCATCTGAAGCCGGCGATGTCTTTGATTTGTTTATGCCTGTTACAGGTGTGCGCCTGGGTCCTTGCGATTGTGCTTCCCTTCCGTAGGTTCCGGACCGAAGATCAGAGCGATTCGAGAAGCGCTTTTGGTGGAGATTTTGATACAAAAAGATAGCAGACATGCGATTGAAGTTCACTGGCGTAGAGGCGCATATTTATGATCGAGTTTGATCCAACTGTGCCCCTAAGTTTTGTATGAAGCTCGGGTCATGACGTCTCTTGACGACCACGAACAGACCAGGCGGAGCGCGGCCGCGGGAAGAGAGGATGCATTTTGCGAAGCTCCTCCCCTCCTGATCCTCAAAACACACTCCACCCAAAAATATGCCAATATGCCAATCTTATGCAATTCACCTGGAAGATTCCATCCATGAGTCTGGATTGACTTTTCCTCAAGGATCTCTCCTTCCTCTTTGTCCTTGATCCCCGCCGGCCTCGGAGCAAAATCCAACAGGAGTCCCATAGCTATGGCTCCTCCTTTAGAATGTTCCAGCGCACCGGACCACCTGTCATACATGCGGCAGGCCCTCGACCTCGCTCGAAAGTCTCCTCCGAAGCCCACGAATTATCGAGTCGGTGCGCTACTAGTAAATTCCCATACGAATACGGTGCTAGCTACGGGCTATACGCTCGAATGCGAAGGGAATACGCACGCGGAGCAATGTTGCTTTATTAAAGTTGCCGAAGCTTACCAAGCGAAGGAGGAAGATCTGGCAGATGTTTTACCTGCAGAAAACGTGCTATATACCACTGTGGAGCCTTGCTTCAAGCGGCTCAGTGGTAATTTGCCTTGTGTCGAACGCATTCTGAGATTGAAGAAAGCTATAAAAGTTGTCTACGTTGGGGTTAATGAGCCAGAAAAGTTCGTGGGTGAGAATACTGGGAGAAAGCGATTAGAGGACGCCGGAATCAAGGTCGTTCTGATTGAGGGCATGGAGAAGGAAATATTGGAAGTAGCTACGGCTGGTCATATCGATGAAGGAGCTTGAGTGAAGGCTTGAGATACTTATGAACTTAAGATGTTTGCGAATTTTGAGTTGTCTAGTGTACGGCGAGCAAAGCCATGAATTCATGGTAGAGTGGTACACAATTCAAACTCGCAGAGCTGTAGATCTATGTACGTAAAATCCAGATGTGTCTGGACCTCCGGACACTTGATTTCACGTTGATAGGCTGATAATTGAAGCTGCGGATAAACAGAGAGTCCGCGTCCGATTGGACGTGCAGAATGTCGTCGTGAAACTCATAGGGCTGTGCCGCTGCAGATGTCAACCACATATAAATCTACAGAGTACAAAAGAAAGAGGTCAATCTCTCAAAGCCTCCTCAACGAAGTCTCAAACCTGGAAAGCGTCAAAAAACCATCAACAATGACTCTCCTTTCGAGCCTTCTTCATGTCACTAACTTCCGCAATCCCTTCCTCAGGTGCGTGTGACATACTTCCAATCTCGTGCAACGAAACAGCTGATATAGAGTAGAACTTTGATCCCCTCAGTTGGAGCTGCTTTTGCAATTCAAACTGCGGTTGCCATTCCCTCCATTCTCGCACAATCAGAACGATTCTACGATCTTTCCGGATCCCTTACTTATCTCTCGGTTATAGCTCTGAGCTTATATCTACCAACACTCAGAGCTCGGGCAGCTGCTTCATTGGCGGGAACTGCAAAACCAGCTTTCCCAAGTCTCATTGATGCCCTCACAGGCAAAAGCGGTCCCAATGGCTTGAACTGGAGACAGGTCGTCCTTAGCACTGCCGTTACCATCTGGGCTACACGATGTAAGTACCCCCGCTCATTTCCAGATATGACCTCAAGTTAATATCTCATGATAGTGGGATCATATCTCTTCCAGCGAATTCTGTCCGATGGCAAGGACTCTCGCTTCGATGAGATCAAGAAGTCACCACCCAAGTTCCTTGCTGCCTTCTTGGCCCAGGCAACCTGGGTTTCTCTCTGCATGATGCCAGTCCTAGCCGTTAACAGCATCCCTCACGTCGCCCTCTCTACGCTTCCCGCTCTCGGTGTCGTAGATGTCATCGGACTTTTACTTTATGCTGGTGGCTTGAGCTTTGAAATCATTGCCGATAGACAAAAGGACGCTTGGGTGCAAGCGAGGAAGCGTAAGGAGCATGACCAGGAATTCCTCACTCACGGACTATGGAGCAAGAGCCGACACCCAAACTACTTCGGCGAGTCGACTCTCTGGACTGGGATCGCAGTCACAGCTGCAGGAGTTTTGGCGAGTAACGTCGGCCAGGTTGGAATGGGGCTCGCAGGAACGAGCTATGGTCGCGTGCTTGGATTTGGCCTGTGTGCTGTTAGTCCTGCATTCACGACTTTCTTGCTCTTGAAAGTTTCGGGTGTTCCGCTGAGCGAGAACAAGTATGACAAGAAGTATGGAGATAGGAAGGAATACCAGGAGTGGAAGAAGAATACTCCAGTGTTCTTCCCCAAGTTCTGAGCTGGCAGGGCTCAGGCGTTGGGAGGCAGGACTTGTTCAATAGTATTAGGAGCTAGAGGGGAAATTGGGGCACATCGAATATCAATTATACTTCCACTCTTCAATCTTTTCTCAAATACACCAATCCTGGAGTCGATCACCGGATCTCGTTCCATTTATCCTAATATATTTCTCGATGCAGAGAAATAGAAGCATTCAGAGAAGACAGGAAGAGAGTAGATGTTTGGTCGAGTAACTATGAATCTTGTCTCCTCACACATTCGAACTCTCTCTACCAGAACCGGGTGAATCATTTCAACTTCACGCCCTTTTTCAAGTATTAGAAAATTGTATTAAGCAGCGGTTGTATATCTCGAGAGCTCCACATTTCATTTTAAACCCAAATTTACATACCAGGGTATAATACTACAGAAAAGCAAAGCACAAAAAATAAATCAGAAGTAAAACACAAGTCTGATTCAAATACACATAAGACTAATAGCTCCAGCTTAACTTACCACCAGCAAGACAGGCAAATGAACCCCCTACATGCCGCGATACTGGCAGACCATCGATCAGCAGCAGAACAGATCGCAAACAGTGACCTGGGCCAACTTTTAGAAGCTTCACAAGTCCTTGATGTGTCATCTTACGAGAAACTTGAAGCCGAACGACTGGAGGAGGAGATGATGGGTGCCCCGGCTGGGTCTCAAGATTCGTTCGCTCACTCACACCAGCCCTCTGAGAGTCAAGGTTTCTTAGACCCAAGGATTCAAGAACCCCCACTTGAACTTCAAATTGCCCTACTAGAAGGGAGACTCTCACCAGAGGAGCTGGGGTTGATCAATTCAGAGCTTCAAAATCCATTTCAGGACCCCTTACTCGGAGACACTGAAGACGAACGCGAGCTGCAGGAATTTGCTAATGCCGCTCTGGAACCTCTTGCTAACTATGATGGATACCCAGACATCTGTGGTTACCAGAGGATTCCAAACGTAGGTAATGAAATGGGGTTTGAAGAGCTTCTTGCTCCTCAAATACCTCAACCGGAGCCTCAGCTCGTTCCTCAATTACGTCCACTGGCGCCTTGGCCTGATCCTCGACTGTTTCCACCACTTCAGGTAGGACCTCATCAATTCGTTCCACCAACTGGTCACGTCTGCGAGGTATGTCACCGTTTATATACTGCTAGAGATTCGTTGGGGCAACATCGACGAGAGATTCATGGTATCTTTAATAGAAGAATCCAGTGAATAATTGGCGCGCAGAGCTAGTTCCATGGTGTCCGTAAAAATACTCTCTGGGGTTTATTGAAACAACACAATTTTGCCCAGATATAAATAATCATTTGAGATTTCTCCAACATGTACAACAAATAGAGCAAGAATTTCTTGATTCCACACTTGCGTCGATCGAGTCAACCCAAACAGAGAAGATCGCCATCTTTGGAGCCTGACAGTCAAAACTGCGTGCCCCGAGTTTCAGCTTTAAAAGCCTTGATATCAACCAGAGGCCGTTAACATTATTATGATATATATACCTTTTATAGAGGCCTCGAAAGATCAAACCCGCTACCGAATTTCAACACCAACGCCAAATCCAACTTGAGGAGCGACCCATCTTGGATCCTGAGGAGAACAACATCAAGTGGTACGACGTCACGGTTGTATGACTGCACCTGTAGATCCAGTCCAGGAGAGCATAAGTGGAGAGTGAGCCTTCATCTTGCAATGAGACGAAGTCCAAAAAACTCGATGATATTTGAAACTTTGACAACAAAGATGAATCGACGGTAGAGAAAACCAAAAATCGACATAAGAAACATGATAATCTTCTACGCGGGGCTTAAGTAGACTAAATCTACATTGTGTCAGCCCAAAGTCTTCGTGGTTGGAGACTGACCTTTCAGATTGCCGAATAGAAGAATATCAACCAGAGCACGCACTGATTGCGTTGATTGATGTGAAAAAATAATAGTCTCAGCTGTAGGCGGTCGTTATATGTCCAGACCTTACTCGTGCCACGGCTTCACTTTATAGATTCCCATCTTAAGCTTCCAGACAAAGGCACCTAATATAAATGCAAGCGATCTGCCTAGCCGCGGAGAATCTAGCAGATTCCACATTGAACTCCACCATTGCGTCCACTGTCTTTCAGGAATAAATGGATCCCTATAGAGTGTTTTGCAATAAGCAACTTCAGCATCATCTCTAAATCCAGCACTGTGAGTGCAAAATTACGAAACTAGACTGCAACTCTACCAGCGTAGAAGTAGCGAAGGATTCGACAGCCACTAAATCATCGACGAGATACTGACATTTGACGGTAAGTAAGGAGCAAGACAACACATAAGCCAAAGACAGAACCTTAGCTAGAGAAGCAGCTGAGGCGTGGGTGCTTTCTGCGCATGTCACGTCCGCTGTGGAGTATGACAATTACTTTCCTGTTCCGGTACCTTTCGCATCCGAAGTTCCGAGGAGATTGTTGACTTGACTGCAAGTGAGATCCGGCGAAGAGAAGCCTCTATAAATTTCTTGCACTGAATCCATGTCCAGGCTAGAAATCATAACGGACCCTATGTATGTAAATATTTTGCTTTCAAAAACACTTTGGAACACTAGCTGAAATCTTTGATCCTAGAAATTCTAGAGAGCAAGGACTCTGCTTTTAGCTCCTAAAACAAACATATAATTCTACTGTTATAGCAAAAATTAAAGCTTAAAGTCTGGCCTCACTGGGCATCTAGTTGGAAGAGACTTTTTGCGAATCAGGCAAATTTCTCACAAACACAGTTTCCTCAGGAAAAAGCCAAAGCAGAGAACAATGATCAGATGTATTTCACATTGACATATAGACTTCCCCCAGCCCAAAACGCCACAATGCATAGAGCGCCCTTGTACAGAGGGAACTGCTTTCCCCTCGTCTCATCCTCTCCTCGTTCTTGGCCGAGTCCAGTATTTCTAGACCGGCATGTGCTGCCACTCCACGATCCACATCCTGAAATCTACGGGGCGCCTTTGTGCAATATATATCAAGGGCTTGCCCAGCCACCGGCAACATCCACCCACTCTGCTAAGCAAGACCCTTGCTTCCCTTCCACGTCAACAATATCGGTATCGCATCTGCATCTGCAGCCAACGCCGTTCTCCTTGACCGGATCCCACGAATCCCAGTACTCGTCTTCTTCTTTCCGCTTCTTCTCATCTAAGGTGGTCATCTCTAGGAATGGCGATCGAGGCATTTGGCGGGCGGGAGCGTTCGCAGGGCAATGTTGGATAGTCGTGTGTCGGTAGCCAAAGTCACGGAAGTAGTGGATATCTCGGGGAGCTAGGAGAGCTCCTGCGGCAAGAGAGTGGATCGGTGCATCTCCCCACTGTTATGCAATTAGCACGAACCTCAAACAGCTGTTCCGAGGAAACTTACTCGTTCCATCCAGAAGCCTCCACTGCGATCCATCATTTGGAAGAAGTCCTCGTACTCCTTGCTCCTGAACCAACTGAGCCTTGCGATCTCGAAGTTTGACCAGAAATGGCACATGTTGTACTTCTCGCCTTCCATTGCTTCAGGGTCGATATCGGGTAAGGAGGCATGGGATGGATCACCTCGGAGGATCTCTTCGGGCAAAGGACGTTTGTAGTTGGGGTCATCTTCTGGTACCTCCTCGGGCTTCTCTGGTTGAGGCTCCACGAACATTTCCCACAGACCTTGGGAGGTCAGGTTGTTCACTCTCTTATATGCTGATGCGTATCTGAAGATGTTTGGAACAGTCTCCTTCAATTCCTTGACTGCAATTGTGAAACCGTAGGTCTTGTTCGCTTCGATCATCCTCAAGAATGGATCGCTGCCCCATGTTAGCTCATTCGTCACACAGACGATAATCAAACATACTATGTAATATCGCAGAAATATTTGATCTCTGGCTCCAAGCGCCAGTACCATTCATACTTGGCCAAAAGCTCGTGCTTGTAGAAGAACCTGGTCCATGTCAGCATTTAGTCCACCATCAGCGTAGAGACTTGTGTACCCAGAGTAAAATCTGCACATGGCATGGTAACTTTCCATTCCACCGTACATGATGGCTTGATCACCTTGCTTGGCGATACCTTCCTTCGCCACCTTGGGGTCGATCCAATCTGGGAATCCCCATGACGCAGGGTCGATCTTTCCGAACTCCACTGGGGCACTTGTATAATTCGTAATGGTCTCCTTGAATGTCGAGTTGAAGTCTGCGTCGTTCAGGAACACATAGGGGTAATGATACCACCGATTGAAGTGGCGTTCGATAGACTTGACGGACTGAATGACACCGTCCAGCTCCTTATTCCTTGCCAGCACCACGAATGCTGCATTCGCTCTTGGTTGTGACGTATCGGGCTCTAAGCATCCAGTCACGAAAACTTTGTCATGCTCTTCACTGATTTTCCTGCAAGAAAAAGCAATATCAGCATATCAGTCTCTGTGCTCGTGAGGCTTGGCATACCTGATAGCTGGTGGTGCTCCAGCAGGCATTAGTATGCCGACTCCCGATTTAGGATGTCGAACAAATAGCACCAAGATCAATACAACGACAATACAAGGAAACAGTAGAACGACGCCGAGAGGTATTGAAATGCTGGAATTGCCCTTTAATCTGAGCGGCCGCCGGAAGAACGCCAGTCTGGAAGTAATCTTAGGCTTCGCCTTGACCTCGTCCATCGAAGGAAGGTTGGGCGACGAGGGTATCCTCTTCATGATTCTCTGTACGAACCCCATTGATGCTGTGTCGTGTGTGTACCGTTGAGAAAAGTTCGTAATAGGGGCGGGTACCTCGCCCCGGTCGTCAACGAGGATGTAGTGGCAGATGTCGGCTGGTATTACAAGATGTATTTAGAAGCGCAGGATTGAATCGAAGTAGGTTCGAAAGACGTTGACGGAACCTATCAGCAGACCGGACGATGCTTTAACGAGCGGATGGAGGAGATGTCCTCGAGAAAGAAAACAGTTTGCGATGACGCGTCGGAGGTGCGGTTCTCGCCGTCAGCAGAACAATGCGGATGGCGAGTCGAGATAGGTTATGGCATTCAATTGAAATAGGAGTGGTGATCGAGGGAGGTGGTTGTTGATGCCGGGGGGGTTTCGAGTTGAGAGGTTCAGGACAGAGGTCGTTTGTCTTTGCAGGTGCTCGCGATAGGAGACGCTGAGGTGCTCCCAAAGAATTTCGGCTAAGAGAGGAGTCTTGGCAGTTCGTTTCCCCTGTCGAGTGACCAACTGCAGAAGAAATATGCTGACGACACCCAAAGATGAGAAGAAAAGTATTATGATTATTACAATTATTGTATTGTTGATGTCTCTATTTGTTACTTGACGTTGATGAAGTAGAATTTGCTATGTTGTTCTGGTTAATAAGACCTTTAGCCTCCTCAACAGCTGCAGAGCTCGAATTGACGTGGCTGGTGGCGGTCAAGGCCACCGTAATCTATTTTCATCCTCACACCAATCTCGAATCGGAAGTTTGCATTTTCTTGAGGCTGAATCTCGCATTCTAGAAGTCGAATACAAGATCTGAGGATCTTCCTTGCCAGTTGACCGTTCGTCCCTGACCCGCCAAGGTCTGCAGAGCACAGCATCCGAGACAGACGGGACATCGTCCTCGACTTACCACTCACCGAACCCCATAAGATTCGGCTGCAAATTCCAAGTTCTTAGCGTTGGCCTTGGTATTTCCAACGTTCAGTAGTTCGTGCTTAGTGCTACCCACCAGCGATGAAATACCCGCAGATATCGTAAAAAGAGCCTCAGATTCAGCCATCTGGTTATAATGTCTAAAATAACGCCCAAGAACCTTCATTACGATGATTCCCTCCCACCTTTCCTGGCTCGCCTACGGGCAAATAATGCTTCTTCAGACGGACGCCACGAGTTCACTGTCGCAAGACCAAAGAAAGCACGAAATGCAGAGGAAGATGCAGAAGACGAGCCCTTGTTCTTCGACGAAAGCACCGGCGAAAGTCTGACGAAGAGTGAGTGGGAGGCCAGAGAAGCTAAGGAGAAGGAAGATGATGAAGTTGCTGATGGCGAAGACAAGACGGAAGCTAAGGGCGGGAAAGTGGCAGAGAGCAAAGAGAAGGTCGCCGCCATAGGAGCAAGCAAGAAGCGGAAAGCAGGCAAAGTGGTTGGCGGGGATGAGGAAGACGGTGAAGAGGTTAAAGCTTCGAAGCCTACGGAGAGCAATGCACGGAAGCCGGATGGAAAGAAGGCAGAGAAGGGAGGGAAAGGCACAAAGAAGGGAAAGAAGATCAAGTTGAGCTTTGGAGACGATGAATGAGGCACTGGTTTTGAGAGTCGGCTAAGACCTTTTTCACGCCTCGGGAGCCTCCTGCGGTCGATTGCTGGAAGTCTCCCCGAGCTGTAGATCCCTAATCTTATGGTAGGTAGGAACACCGCAACTGATGGTTTCGGTGCTATCAGGACGTCTGCATTGACCTTGCCAGCGTCCTTGAGTACTCTCAAACGCGAGTATGGCATGCCATCTGGAGCAGCAAGCATTGCCCAAAGCGTGCGAGCGCTATTCTCTCGTCGTTCGGTCGAAGCGCATAGCAGCCGCTATAGCGATCCCTACAGATGTGGGACGAGTATGCGCATAGAGAAGGCTCCTACGTTGTCTGGAGAAGACCCTCCAGATCGTTGATATATGAGTGCCTCTCCTTGGCCTGCGGCTTCGGCCAGATCGAAAGGGAAAAGTGAAGTCTGGAACATGGGTGGACTTTCAGTTTTAGATATCCCAATTACGTAGCTCAATCTGAACGAATCCTCAAATGCTGCGACCTCAGTTCGCTTTGGGCCTCATGAGTGTGTCGGCTCTGTCTTACCTATTTCAGACTCCATGTATAAAGATAGCATTGTAGTCCAGTACAAGAAACCCACAAATCACAAGGAGGCATCGTCACATAGCACGTATAGATAATTTTCATGCTTTTCATTTCGTTTTCTTTGCAGTCAGCTCGCAATTTACATCCTAGGGATGAGTTTAGCTTGCAAAGACGGCAAGACCATTCTGGCATTGAGGCACATGTCCATCCATAAGGCAATTGGCATTACCAACCAGATGAAGCGCCATGCCACCATAGCATATGACCCTAAGCTGAGAATCCATGCCATGCCATGCCCAACCCCGCAACGCCAGCACGCAATATCAAAAGACTTCAGAGAAAAAAGAAACCCAGGCTGAAACCCATGCTCCATGCACCATCATTAAGAAGTGTACGCAGTATGTGGTATCCAGACTAAGTTAGCATTCTTCCCGGAACGTTGACGAAGTCCCAGAGCATCTTGGTGAGAGTCTCGGGCAAAGTGTAGAGGTCGACGTGGAACTCGCCTTCTAGAGGATTGTCAGACCGTAGGTTGTTGTGAGTAAAAGCCCAATACTTACGCTCGATGTCGTTCTTGGTGTAGGATTCCTCCGACTTGTTGTCATGGATCATCTGGACAACATGAAGGAGATCATCCTCTTCCAAATGGACCAAAGCATCTGCTAGCTTTTCCATATCAACACTACTGATCTTCTTGCGACGCTCTCCAATCTTCTTCTTAGCACCGTTCTCGTCGCCAGGGACAGGACCGGTCGCGCGGAGGATGGCAAGGAGAGCAGCAGAGGGACTCTTGAAGGTGACCTGGTGCTTGGCCTCATAGCGGTTCTTGGCGAAGTTGAGGTCATGCGACAAGACGTTCTTTCCTCCCTTCTCGGTGGAGTAGAGGTCAATGGTCATATCAAACTCACCCCAACCCTCGTTCTCGCATCGGAAGGGTGGTTGAGTGAAGGCTGTAGGATATCATGTTAGAGCCCACTCTCTAGATCGCGTCTGCAGTACGTACTTTGGACAGGGTTCTTGAAGGAAGGATGGAGGTTGTAGACAGCCTTGGTGAAGCAATCGGCGGGCTTCTCATTACCAGCTTCATCTAGGAGGAAGATCTCGATATTCCAGGACTTCATTGGGAAACCCTCCATTTCGGAAGGCTTGTCACTATGGCTAGGGTCAGCTCACACAACCCAATGCAATTGTGCGCGAAGCAAAGGTGAGTTCGTACATGTTGTGCTGCTCCGTGACGATCTTCACCCATCTCTTGATCTGTTTGTTACATTATCAGCCTGCGGTAAGGTCTCCGTCGCGCTGTGCGACTCGATCTATTGCGCGTCGAGGGTGCTTACCTCGACCATCTTGAGATACTTGCAATTGGAAATTGGTGCTCGAGCTTCGGCAAGATCAAGCTTGTATGACTCTCTCGGAAGGTAACTAGAAGGTGCGAGTATTGGGATCCGACACAAGGATCGCCCGGCTGATTCTCGGGGAGCTGAGCGAGGCGGTCTTTCTGAAGGCTGAGATCAAACTCCGCCGTGCGCTTTACGCGACTGGGATAAACACCCAGATCTTGACCTCTGTCAGCCATATTGAGACACTGCAGAAGATGAAGGAGATTGCAGGAAAACAGAATTTGGAGACTCACAAGAAAAATAAATGTTTTTAGCTCGAATTTTTAGTGTCGAGACTGGCGTTGCCTGACGGCCTGAGCTTAGTCGTCGAGACGATGAGTGGACGATGAGTAAAGGGTGAAGCACGTCGAGACGATGGGTAGACTAAGAGTAGATGGTAAAGAGTGAAGCGTGTCGAGACGATGGGTAGACGAAGAGTAGATGATAAAAGGTAATAACCGATGAGACTATGCCCAAAGCAAAGTGAGGGCGAAAGGATCGATTCAGAGACTGCTTAACCAGACTCAGAGTTGAATTCTGAAGACAATTTATTTTAAAGATGGACCGGGCCTGAGGTTGAATGTGCTCTGTAGTCAGAGGTCCAGAGTTGATAATTGCAAGTGTTGATTTCTGCAATGATGACGATTGCTCCGGATTGAGCGTGGTAGTTGACGAACAGAGCTCTTGAGGACCTTGCAAGGCTAGAGAACTTTAGTCTCTTAGATTATCAAATGATGGCAATGAATTGGCTCTTCAGGATCAAGAGGTCGTGAAGCTCCAGCTAGATGAGTTGTATGACCAGACTCAGAACCACGACAACAGAATCACTTTGTCATTTCAGAACTTGGGGGAAAGAGGGACTGCTATTTAGTCTAACTACAATATCGTCCCATAGTCTTTAAGACCAGTGGGTGATCATTTTGTGAACCTTCCATCCACCCTCATCACCATGGCCAGAACCATGACTGAGCTCACAAAGCAGGACTAAGACCGCTAGAATGTCCAGATCCGCCGCGAGGAGGGAAACAAACGTTTATCTTGGAAAGGCATATCGCATAAGGGGGTGATGCGTGTTTGAAAGGCATTCATGCAAAAGGGGTTTCGTTCGTGATCTTCGTGACTGAGATACGGTCTGTGCTGTGGGGTGACCAAATCCAGTGTGGGTATGGTACAGGACAACTTAAGAGGTCTTGGCGAAGAGAGCCTCGTTTTCCTGTTGGGCCTTGATGAATGCTTCCTTGAAGAGGTTTGCGTCTGGTCATGATTTTAGCTTGTATTAAAGCAACTTCGAGGACTGAACTTACTCTCGGAGTTGGCAAATCGAATGGCAAGAGTTTGGGCCTCTGGCTCACCCTCGCTAACATCGGCAGCAGCGTTCCAAACCCAGCTTCGGTCACTTCCAACGTTGGGAGAGAGCTTCATCTCAGGGACAACTAGAATAGAATGGTCAGCAGGTAACCCATACGTGATCAGGGCAAGACATACCATAGTGATTGGCGCAGACCTTCAATGTCTTGTCTCGTCTCATAACCAACCGGGTCTTGCCATTCTCGTTGTGCTTCAACAATCTAACATCACCAGTACCACGCTCCTTCCATTCGTTGGCATCCTTGTTGAACTTGAAGAGCTTTGCACGCATCTTGAAGACCTGTTCCTCGAGTTCCTCGTTGGTCTTAACCTCAACCTTCTCTGTCAGACGAATAACGGGCTCGAAGTGGACATCCTCGGACTCGGGAGCCTCATCCTACATGCGTATCTGTCAGCTTAGATCCTTCATTCTCTGGTATTGGCGTTGGCTATGTACCTCAGGGTTCTCCTCAGCTGCAGCAGCTTCCTTCTGGGCCTTCGCACTTCCAGATCGATCCTCATCATCATCCTTCTCCTCCTTCTTTTCCTTCTTAGCTCCACCGCCGAACATGGAGAAGACATTGTCGGCAACGCCAGAGGCTGCGCTGGTGACAGTTGAAGCAGCGGTGGAGGCGGCAGACGAGGCTTGCTCAGTCAAAGTCTGTTGAGATAGTCAGCACCATCTCACCATCTCACCATCTCACCACACAAGCAAGCTAGATCGCAAAGTTGAAAAAGGAGGGGCACATACAGGAGCTGCAGACTCCTCCTTTGCGTCGCCATGGAGGGGTTTTGTGGCCAAGGCGGTCTCATCCTGAGCAAGCTTGGGTTCGGTGCTTGCATCAGCCATTTTACAGCAGGAGATGCTCAAGTGCAATACTGGAGAAGGTTTGGGGTAGAAAGTAGAGCAAGATGACCTAAGACTGTATGGTGTGAGTTGGTCAAGGTTGCTGTCAAACGGTCCCTCTACAGGATTTGTTTTGATTGTGTCTGCTGGAAGCGAGCATTTTTAGCGCGCCAGCCTATCTCATATCGGGACCCCTGCAAAATTACCCCTCGAAATTGAATAGCCGCGAGACTTGCAGATGGACGAATATATGTCAGATTTTAACAGAAGTCTGGAGAATGGCTTTCAAGGTCGCCTTTGCAATTTCAATAATTATCCCCACCTCCATGCTTTCAGATGCCTCTCCAGTTCAGACGGTAACACCATGGATCGGCACGCAATAAGTATGGTAACAGCACCGGCAATTTTACAAGTCACAATGTCAAGACTGAGAAGTTGTTCAGAGGGTGCATTCCATAAGTAAGAAAACTATAATACCCCATAACACCATTCCTCATTGTCCGAGCAAGCTTCGATCTCGGAGTGGAGTTCTCAAGGGTAGTTGTGCCTCTCCAGCTATGCTATCCCATCCTTACCCATCCATATCCCATATACCTCGCTGAATCAGGGCAACTCCAAATCCATTACGATATCCACCCGCCGAAAACAATCAAAGCAAAAGTACCATATGCTTGCCCATACTCCCAACTACCCAAAACGCAAATGCTCAAGCTCGTCCCTTACCGGGCTTCGGACCTTGGGAGGCCTTCTTGGATTGCTTCTCAGTCTTTCTTGTTGCACGAGCTTGCTTCTTCGCGGCCTTCTTCGCTGCACGGTCTGCCTTCTTCTTCTCTTCAGCGGCAGCCTTACACTTCTGGCTCTTTCCTCCCTTGCTGCGAGTTGCCTCGTTTGCACGGCGCTTGTACTCACGATACTCATCCTCCTTGCCCTGAAGCTTCAGCCATGCCAGCTTCGACTGGACCTGTGCCTTCAAGAGTGTCTCATCCAAAGGCTCTCGAAGAGCTTGAAGAGACTTGAAATTTTCAGACATCTCGGCCTGCATTTCAGAGTATCGAATGCCGAGCTCTTTGGAGATGATGGCACTGCGCTTCGCAGCTTCAAGAGACATTGTCTTAGCTAGCTCTGTCAGACTTGACCCAGCCGAAGCAGCCTGCTCAGCAGCTTGTCGCGCGATGTCTTCCACCTGAGTGAATGTCGACTGGCCATGTAATCGTGCCTCTTCGGCAAGCTTTGTTGCCGTCTCCCGGATGTTTGCGAGGACATTTGGATCGATCCAGTTGCCGTCTTCGGGAATGAAAGATGTCAGAGTGCCGAGTAGAGCCTGGAGTTTCTGCGTCGGAGAGCTTCCGAAGTTGACTTGGAAAGTCTCATTCACTCTAGGTTTCTTCGTGGTCACGATGGAGATGTTTAGAACACCATATGCCTCCTTCTTGGGTAGCAACAGAACAATACCGTCATCAGAAGTGTAAGCGCGTTCCGTGTCTACCGTAACGTTATTTCTTGTGATATTGACCTCCATAGCTTCCTTCGAAAGCCAGCTAAGCTTTGTCGCTGATGGGATACGGATCAGAATCTCTCTAGCCCCCAAAATCTCTGCAGCACAGACGAAAGTCTTGTTCACAGCCTTTGAGGCGAGGTTCTGGACAGCTTGAGAGACCTTATTAAGCTCCATAGAAGGTAAGAGTGACAGGCTATTCGGTCCTGGAGCCTGAGACTCGATGACGGTAATCGTGCGAGTGGAGGTCGTCACTGCAACGGAAGAAGTTGAAGTGGCGCTCGTAACAACGGCAGCTTGGGTATATCGAGAGGTAACCGAAGAAATTGTACCTGCTGAGACCACCTTGCTATTGATCGAGATCGTAGGTGCTGAGGAGACTCTCTGGAATCGATAGCTTGGAATGCCAGTGAAAACAGCAGCAAAGACGCTCAAGAGAAGAACTCCAACTGGGATGACAGCTCTCCATGCAGGAGGGAGGCTTCGATTTCGAATGAACTTGACGCTGTCACTGATGCTATATTGAGTCTTTTCGAGATCTTGAGGGTTGATGAGAGTAGGCTCTGTCTTTCTAGGTACGACCGGGACGACAGGAATGTCGAGAGGCTCATGGAGACCAGTAACGTGCGCCAAGTTCCGGTTCATCTGTCGAGCATCGATATTCAAAAATGAGGCTAGGTCGATAGGGAAACGCTGGTGGATGATGTTGCCTCTCCCATTGGTATCTCGTGACTCTAAGCACATATGAATGGAGTGTTGATCCAACGACATGCACTGGCCTCTGTCGAAAAGCTGCTTGTGTGATATGACGATCGAAGGGATGCTATGGCGGCTCATGAACTTTCTGGCAATGGTTCGAGTCCGACGAGCATCAATATCATCACTATCCGAGCAATAGAAGATTGCTATATGCGGCAACTCCCAATGAGGCTCGACAATGAAGCCAAGTCCATCAGGGACTGAGTGATATGCAAAGTTGTCCTCAAGTGTTAACTTGATCACATCTGGCTTCTCGGAATTGTCCTCAAACTTCATGTTCTGAGCAAACGTACAGTCTTCGACCTTGATTTGATATCCTGAAGAGTGCATGAGCTCGATTTCCGGAGTTCGCTCAGAGCCGAAGGCAGAGACAGGTACAACGTTGTAAAGTTGAGAGGTAGAATGACGAGGGTTGAGAGAACACTTTCCACTGTCCACTGACGCTGTGACTGAGCTAGCAACCTTGTGGATAATGTCTTGCTTTGCTGAGTGACTCCCAACATACAGAATCCGAAGAGGGTCTCGAGTCGACAAGCCTTGCTTGGTCATAGTCTGACGGATGGTAACAACCAGACGCTTTGGAGGGTTTTGCAGAGCCATGCCTTTGATAGTACTGGCAGTCTGCTCTTCGTTAAAGTCGGCAACTGTATGCTTCACCGAGACAGTCTCGGCACCAAGAGAGCATGGTTCCTCGAACTCGATAGATTGAGCAAGAGGTCTCTCCAAATCCTCGATCAAGACAGCAGAGCTGCGGCCAATCGTGGGAGTATCAAAAGCTTGTTCGACGGTATGATCGAGGCCAGGGAGGGCGGGTATCGACGAAGCTACTGGGTTGTCCTCCTCGCTCTCTTCCCCGCTATTCTCAGTATCTGCGAGGCTTGCGACATCGTCTGGGCGTCCGAAGTCAGTCGAGGCCACGGACTCGGTGGTAGCGTCATCACGACTCTCCTCGTCAGTATCGATGAACTCGTAAGCAGACTCGCCGAGGATCCCTTCATCGGAAGGAGCCTCGCTGCGTGTAGACATGTTTGCTGCGGAGATGCTCTCTACCCAGCTGCTAATTCTTTTGTCTGCTTCAGGCAGAGGGAAATGTAGTAGAGCTGAAGGAGAAGTCGGGTTTTGGTTTGTAGGTGTTGTGGGCTGGCTGGACGATTCCATGGTTAGCCTTGCGAGGTCATGTCATATCTCAAAGACGGCAGAATCGATCAAAGTTGGTCGTCTGCGGAGAACTGAAGAAAAGGACGCTTTGAGAAAGGGCGAATATTCATACGTGTCAAAAGGAGACCGTTCGTTACGTCGGAAGGGAAGTAGCCTACGATGCTGGCTGGCAGCCTAGTTCCGGAGTCGGCTCGAGAGTCACCCAAAGTGTCTCAGAAACGCTGAGCAAAGTCAAGTCCAGAACAAGACTCTTGTTGCTCAAGAAAGTCGAAGGTCGTATGCAAGATCTTGAGAAATATGGAAGATGTGTTCGAAGGACGAGGGGGGTTATGGAAGCCTGAGCAGGAGCTGGAGAGAGGGGTGACGCCTGCGAGACTAGCGTACCAGATAAGATAAGCTATGCGGAGCCGAAGCCACGGGGGGCTCCATGTTCACCTCATAGAAACATTCCACTCTTAAAGATACATGATATTTTATTATTGCTAGGCTTATTCTATTTTCTTTGAAGTTATTAGTGGGCAACAAATTCTAATCCATCAAAATTTTGAGATTAGTTATTTCACCATGCATCAATTGAGCTTGCTGGATCCATCTATCCGATTTGATTTTGTATTTGTTTCATTCGAGGAAGTCGTTGCTTCATCTACCAAGTCAATGCTACCAGTCTATTTCATACTCATACACTCATGCACCATCCTCCCCTATTCAGCCACCCAGACTGCCGCCATGCCCATTCCTGTTCCCACGCACATACTGGTAACGCCAACCTTCTGTCCCGTTCTCCTCAACTCATAAAGCAAGGTACTCACTTGTCTTGCACCAGTGCAGCCCAAAGGATGTCCAAAAGCAATGGCTCCTCCCTTAGGGTTAATCTTGTTCATATCCAGTCCCAACTCGTTTGAGCACCAAACACATTGACTAGCGAAAGCCTCGTTAATCTCAAATATATCGACATCGTCTTTGTTGATGCCAGTCTTCTCGAAGACCTTTGGAATGGCAGCCCATGGACCAATACCCATAAGAAGAGGTGCAACACCAGCAACTGATGCTGCGACGTACTTGCCAAGAATGGTTTGGCCGAGACGCTCAGCAGTTGAGCGCTTCATGAGAAGGACTGCCGCTGCACCGTCAGAGATTTGAGATGCATTGCCAGCATGGATGGAACCATCTTTGGCGAACGCTGGCTTAATCTTGGCTAAGCTCTCAGCAGTGATACCTGGTCTAACACCATCATCTTTCGAGACAGTGATCTCCTTGGTCTCTCCAGACTTGGGATCCTCCCACCTGACAGTTAGAGGAGCAATCTCCTCGTCGAAGAGACCAGCTTCTTGTGCCTTAAGTGCTTTTTGGTATGATGAGGCGGCGAATGCGTCTTGGACCTTGCGGGGGATGCCCTTGTCTTTAGCCATTTGCTCGGAGAGGACGCCCATCGGGACCTTGCAGTTGGCAGATTCGGGGTGGGACTCGAGGAGTTCGGAGAATTCAGTGACGGCACCTGGGCTGTAGACGGATTTTGTTAGCAGCAATTCATTTTCAAAGACTCAGTTACTTTGGTCGAGAAGTTCTTTCCGACTAAAGACTCCAAAGATGAAGAAGTGTTGACATACCCATACTGCAAACTCATACTCTCCACCCCCGCTCCCACACCAACCTCAATCATCCCCGCCGAAATCGCATTCGCAATATCCACACACGCCTGCAATCCACTCGAGCACTGCCTATTCAAGCTCTTCACAGCAGCCGTAACCGGGAACCCCGCTGCCAACGCCGCAGCCCTGAACTCCGTCGCTCCACCACCTGGTGGCAGGACGGAGCCCACCGCAATATCCTCTACTAATGCTGGATCAATTTTGGAACGATCGATGAGAGACTTGAATGCTCCGACGAGGAGATCTGCCGCCGCGGTATCTTTGAAGCCGCCTTTGCCGCCTTTGGTGAAGGCGGTGCGGAGGCAGGCTGTTACGACGACCTGGGGGGATGTTAGTTGCTGTATTTGAGGTTTAGGGTTGTGGAGGGCTGCGTACATCGTCAGGGCTCTTTTGGAGGAGTCTGGCTCTGCCATTACCTTCTGTAGATGCGAGACTGCTCTTGGAGCCAGCCATGTGGTTAGAAACTTGAGCGAGGCGCTTCGCTATTCTCTTTGTCAGCCTTGTTTACCCGGTCTTGTTCAGCACAACGTACCTGCAGACATGATTTCTTTCGTTCCAAAGATATTTTTGAATTGGCAGAGAGGGTGTATGAGGAAGAGGAGCAAAGAGGAACGAGGGTGCTTTTGAAGAGGAGGTAAGCTGGTACCATCTCGGCTTGGTCCCGGTGCTCACATTTCTGGTTGCAGAACTCCCAGAATGCCTCGGTGTCGCTTTGATTGGCCAACTAGGGGGGAAATGTGACCCACTCTCTATTTCCCAAACGCTTTTCACATGCTTCCCGCAAGAATCCGGGGATATGCCAAGAATAAACGTCACGCGGATGCAGAAAAGTACCTGCAGGCGAAGATTTGTAACGCTCTCCGTGAGATTTGCACATGTTAGTCAATCCTAGTAGCCAGCTCAACTTCAGATGCAGAGGTCACGAGTAATGCCGCAAAGCTTGAATAATGATCAATCCAATTACGGGCTTCTGTAATCAACATTTATGGCACATTGTGATTTCATGAATAGTAACTACATTAATCTAAATATATATGTACCTTCATAAGGGTATGATACACGCATCCGCATCCAATTCTAGCCGTAAAGCATGATAAAATCTAAATCACTCGCAATTCGCTAAAAAGCATCGTACCGTTCCCAAAAGACGTATATCGAAGAGGATCAATCAAGACTCCTCTTCTGTATTCGAGAGAACCCATCCCCTGCTCATCTCCACAGCCTGCTCCCATTTCTTGAACATCGCGTCGCTCTTTTTCTGGTCAATTTGCGGTGTGAAGATAGTTCTATCTTCCTTATTGATCTCCTTCAGCTCGTCGAATTGTTTCCAGATATCGACCGCGAAGCCAGCGGCGATTGCAGCACCGAGGGCTGTTGTTTCTCTCATTACAGGTCGGTCGACGGGAATTCCGATGATGTCTGCTTGGGTTTGCATGCAGAGGTTGGAGTTGGACATGCCACCATCGACGGCTAAGCCTTCCAGCTTGTGTCCGGAGTCTTTTTCCATTGCATCTAGAATGGCCTTCGTTTGGTAGCAGGTTGCTTCCAAAGTAGCTCGGGCAATGTGGCCTCGTTGAGTATGTGCTGTAATACCAACTGCGGGTCTATTAGCTGACATTTATTCAAGAGCTCCAAGAAGGAAAACTTACATAGCGTTCCCTTTGCATCGTCGATCCAGTAAGGAGCGAATAGTCCACTGAAAGCAGTAACGAATACCACACCGCCGTTGTCCTTCACAGTCTCTGCCAATTCCGTGATCTTGTGAGAGTGCTTGATGAAACCCATGTTGTTCATCAAGAACTTCACACCAGATCCAGCAACCGCAATACTACCCTCGAGCGCATAAATTGGCTTTCGTCCTCCGCCGAAATCGTACGCAACGGTTGCTAAAAGTCCATACTTCGAAATAACGGGTTTCTCGCCAACGTTGTAGAGAAGGAAGCAACCAGTTCCATACGTATTCTTGGCCTGTCCGGGGTTGAATCCACACTGACCTACTAACGCTGCCGATTGGTCTCCGAGACAGCCAGTGATCTTGATACCCTCCAGTGCGCCAGATTTCAGAGCGCCAAAGGCTTCCTTGTCTGAGGAGGGAACAATTTTGGGTAGAGTGATATTTTTCCGGTCGAGTTTGAAGAAATCCAGGAGTTTGTCGTCATATTGCAGGGTATGGAGGTTCATGAACATGGTCCGTGAAGCATTAGTTGTATCCGTTACATGGATACCGCCTTCCTTGCCACCATTAAGCTTATATATTAACCATGTATCAACGGTACCAAAGGAAAGTCTGCCTTCATCGTAGGCCTTCTTGATGGCATCCACATTGTGGTACAACCAGAGTAGCTTCACGCTGGAAGGATATGTTGAAAGAGGTAGACCGCAGAGCTGTTGTAGTTCATCCGCACCTTCTCGATGCTTCAATTCGCGGACGAGTGCTGCCGTTCGAGTATCTGGCCAGACAATAGCATTGTAGAGAGGTTCGCCAGTGTTTGTGTCCCAACAAATGGTCGTTTCTCGCTGATTGGTGATACCGACTGCCTTGATGTTGTCCTTCTTGTAGCCCTTCTCGTAGAATTGTGCAACTGCTTTCTCGATACATTCCTCAACGGAGTCTACCAATTCTTGTGGATCGTGCTCGTGCCATCTGCAGAATAAGATATAAGCTTTATTCTCGTAAAATTGGGCCAGTACTGCTTACCCGGACTCTGGGTAGATATTCTCGAATTCGATTTGATGGCTCGCAATAGGAGTACCTTCTCCGTCAAAGATCAAGAATCTTGAAGAAGTAGTACCGCAATCTATGCTTCCAATGAACCAGTGTTTCCGCTTCTCCTCCTCTGTTTCCGAGATTCCTTTCGGTAAGTGTTCGTGGTGTTCTGTGGTCGCAGGCGCATTGACGTGCTCAACATGCTGTGTCTTAGCCCCTGGCTCCGAAATTTTCAGAGCGTCCAGGCTGGGGACCGGAACAGTTCGAATTGGCATAGAATCCATTGTGCGAGGTTGATTAGTTGTTCGAATTGCGGTATTTGCCAGAGAAGGTGCCAGGAATAGCTTCGGAGGCCTCGTGCTACCGGTGCAGGTCGCAATTGCGCTGAACTTTTGCGCGGAGAGAATTGAGAGGAGGAACGAAGTCTGCGGGAAAGGAGAAAGAGGAGAAAGAGAAAGGGAGCGCAAAAGAGGAGGCAGCACAAGAGCTCTGCGCGGCAGGATGGTATGACATCGCGCAAGCATAAAGAGAGGGGGGATCGTCAACAGCTAAATACCAGCAACAGAACACCCAGCCAAGGTTGACCCCACAGTGCCAGTTGATCGCCTGCGCTGCATGTGACTCGGAAAACATGGAGGGGTGGATTCAAAGAGGATCGGCTTAAACAACGTCAGTTCTCGCCCTGGGACGTGCACGCCTGCGTCTCCAAATTACTGTTGGTGGGAAATTTGCTCCCGGAAGGCGTGGCTTGCCCCTTGAGGCACTTCTCAACCTCGACCTTCTGTTTTCACCTCAAACACCTGCATCTCTACTGTCCCAAAGCCTCACCCGTGAACAACCGCAGTTGATTTGACCGCGAACAGGACAAGCTCGACAAACCTTCCTGATCTGGGTACCCACAAGTCCCGAAGCCCCTCAATTGGGAGGTGGAGGTCTTTACCGGATGCTGCTTAGCCTGTCCTTCCATTCACAATAGACTGGCCTGGCTCACCAATGCGGGTTCGTCTCGAGGGATTTAGGGCTCCTGCAACCTCCACAGTTCCGCAGTTCCACAATTCTTATATTCGGTCCGCTGCTCGGATTCGCCATTTTTATGACATTTATACCGTAAGAGACGAGCTGCCCAGTCCTGACGATCCAGATCTCAACCCCCCAAATCTGCACCTGTGCCACTGCTGTAGTGGCTGATAACAAGTCCAGACCAGAGCTCATACCGGGAAGCGGGCTTTCTTTTCCGTATGTCCGTGTCTACCCATCCTGGACGAGCATGCAGAGTTCACGATAATGTCCTCGAAGAAAGAATTTGCACTTGCCAACAACCTCAGTCCCTTGCGCTCCGAAAACCGGCCACTGAAAATGCAACTGCCTTATGCGTCAATCAGTCTTTCCAAGCTGCCAAATTCTATCTCATGATCAAATCAACTCTGATCTTTTTTTCACCTCAGAGCAAGCATTCACATTTGCAGAGTTATTTTCTGGATTCGAAGTCTCTTGTGTGTTATTTAGCTCTCTTGGTCTGAAATCGCTGCCGTTCTGCACAACTCATCCCACTACACATTATCACATCATGCCGGCTCATCTGCTCATCTGCTCATTTTGAAATTTGGGGTCTGTCCTCGTTCAATTCATCGTGTCATTCAATGTTTTCCTCTCTCAATTACTCTATACTCGGCGAGTTGAAGTATCGGAAGAGAGATAAGCTCGGAGTTCGGAGCAGATCCAAGACAAATTTTACCTCAATGGCAATTTCCCTGCAAAGATCATTTCTTCTTTTACAGTTGAGCATCTTGACGAGCGTACGATGATTTATAACCCATTGCTATACTCATCATCAACTCAGGGTCGCTCACAAGTCTCTGAAGTTGGAGGTGATCCAGCATGGGTAGCCTCAACTCAATCCTCGCCAACTCATCCAATGAGGAGCAACGTCTTCTCAGCCAGGAGTAGAATCATCCACGGCTCAGAGATCCTCTTCATGGAAAAAATTGCACTTGGCGCTCAAGCTCTGTATTTCGAGACACGCCTTCGGGCATGGACAAGGATCATGACGAGTATAGCAATGGGCTATAAATCATCGTCGAGTGCTGTTCGAATGCAGCCCTCGCTCACATTAAACCAGAGCAGCATCTATATATAATCACTCAAACCGAACAACAGGATTCACAAATTGGAAAAGATTTTAGTTCAATTTATTGAAAGATCCCCTCGAAATATACTAGGTAACAGCGAAGCCGCAATCTATCGAGAGACAATGTCATACCCAACTCCATACCAGATTTTCCCTGCGCCCGTAATCACTGCAACCTTTTGTCTGTTGCTAAGACGCATCCTCCCCGGCCTCGGCATACAATCTCTGAACATCCAATCCCTTTTCTATTGCAATAATGGGCCCCACGTCCTCTCTGTACTCATCGTAAACCAACTCGTCCTGCCCATCCTGATAGTACCACGGCGGTGGGGTTCTCTCACGGCGCGGCATCTCAGACCAGGTATCCCACAGCTCCTCGGCATTTTGCCTAGTCCACCCTTGCACGTCGTCGCGACACAATCTCCCTCTCTCAACTCCGGTGACCAAGTTGAAGACGTAACCAGGACTAGCCAGCACGGTTTCCCACTTGGGCTCTGGCCTAGGCGGGAGGGCTGCTGGGGTTGGGGCCTGAACAGCTGGCGCTTGGACAGCTGGCGCTGGAAGAGCTGGAAGAGCTGGGATTGGAAGAAGTGGGTTCTGTGGAGCGGGTGCTCGAAGTGCCGGGGCTTGAAGAGCTTGACTTGGGGCAAATCGAGCAGGGGCCGAAGCATAGCGAGCTAAGATCATGATCTCACTATCGCTATCGGAGTGCTCCTTGTTATCAGTATCATCTGCTTCGATAGACTGGATGAGCGAATCGCTAGAGGATAGTACATCGCTCATTTCTCCGTTGCTTGACCCGCTGTCACCGAGTCCAGGGCTTGGTGTGTCGATTGGTCTCTGTCTCTTACGGGGACCATCTTGTCTCTCGTCCTCATCATGCGGTGCTGGTCTCTTCGCCTTTTGGGATCGAAAGCAGGGTGCCATGATACTTTGGCGAGCGGTACTGTTGATATATTGTCGGTACACAATCGTCAAAGGGGTAGTTTGATGGAGTACGAACATGTCTCTGTCGCGAACAGGATCGTACTGCAGTGACCAAGATGGACGTTGACTAGCAGTTGTGGTCAAGAAGATAGGCGCCCCTGTGCCCTGTGGAGCTGTATAGTTTTGACCAACAGTAGCCGAGAGGGGCGCAAGCGAACTCATATATTCTAGTGAGTATGTACCTCGAACAGGATCGTATGGCAGTCGACGATAGAGACGGCCGTTAGGTGCCAAGGCCTGGATTGAGCCGCTGTTGGAAGCCATGTTGATGACTTTTGATATGATCGGATCAGGGATTGAGGTGTGTGAATGGGTAGATGTGAATCAGTCTTGATGATGACTGATGTTTAGATCCCTGGTAGTCCCAGAGCTCAAAGTTCGATACAATGATTGAAGTGGATGATCGAGAAGTTTGTGGCTTGAAGATACCCAGGATGACAAAGTTGGTGTCGACTAAGTGTGCAATGTGCAGAGGACTTGTAGGGCAGAACGACGGCTTTCCTATTGTAGAAAGTCGGACGTGATGCGAGTCGAAAACTTCGAAGTCGGTGCTTTGATACGAAAAGAAAATTCGTGTGCTGTGATTTGGGTATCATAATGCGACGCTATACTATGCAAGTGCGTGGCCGCCGTTGTGGTTGGTATTGTTCGTTATGTCGAGTCGCTGTTCTCGTCTTGTCAAGGCGCGCAGCGAAATTCGAGGAAATTCCCCACCGCGCAACACAGAAAAAGTAACTCGTGAAAGTTTTCGAGAAAAGACAGAACAGTGAAAGTATTAGCTACAAAGAGCTCTTGACGCTAACGAATGAGGATTGGGAGTTGTGTTGGTTGCGTTGTGCTCTGCTGCTCCTACAAAGGCAGTGTTGTGCTTGAGTGCGACAGCGACTTGAAGAGGGGAAGAAATGTCAGGCAGGAAACTCAAATATTTATGTGGCCAGATGCGTTATCAAGTGATCGGAGCTATTCTCATAAGTTCTTCGATAACTTTTGGGGCCCAAAAGATTATTGGTCGCTAGTGCGGGCTGCTCATATAAAAATTATCGTGAGCTTCACTTAATGATGCTTAGCGCCCCTAAGCTCGCAAGCCCGGCTGGTTTTTGGGAGTCACTTTGGTTACGGAGGATTAAAAATAAGGGAGCTGTGATGCTTGGCTTGCCACTGCGAGCAAGATTCATGAATTTCTATCTATATTCTTGATATGAGGTTCGGATAGGGGCTTGTCGGTTAAGCTGCTGAGAAGCTCTGCCCACGAATCATGGCTTATTCCCCACGCTCCTCTCCAGTGCTTTTATACTTCTACAAAATGGGTAATTGCATCGTGATTTAGCCCACCTATAGTTTTCCTCGGTCTAGTCAGTGGGCTCGGGGAGTGTGATGCTCCAAACTCTTTGCAGGGGAGGCAGACACGTGTCCAGTGATTGCTCAAGCAATTCCAAGCCTTTCTGCTTGTGAACGAAATATTCGGAATCGTCACCGGATTCATCAGATAATATCAGCATGATTACGATGCTGCCCCCAAACTTCTTTCCCCAGACGAAGACACTGCAATACTGAGACGAGAGGATCGCAGCTCTAGCTTACTCGTCGGCGATAATCGCGGGCTTCCAGATCCAGATGCACAACTTTATAGGAATTCCAAATTACTAAATACTCTCCAAATAATATCCAACCTCTGGGGCCACTGATAAAACGAGAACGCACGCAAAATCCGGTTGGTGTGCTAGGTGAGGTCAGAATGACTCGCTTAATTCCGAGCCTTTCCAGATGTGGTTTTCTCCAAACATCATGGTAGTTGAGTATTCGCTATCGTCAGAACCTCTAGAAAATGAACCCTGTCAATGTTCTGGGATGAAAGACTCGCGATCCATCGCACCTTCCTTCCAAGACCGAGATGAAGTCACGTGAATACCCTCGAAGTGATCCCCTGGGGCCGGAATCCACAACGCCCTCCAAGACTAAGTCCTTCTAAGTAAATTTACAATGTAACGAGGCGAATCCAATTGCAGATGTATCTGTGTCTTCTACGCTCCCTCTATATTTTCCCAGATACTCACCACACTCTCTGAGGCTGTCTGTTCTCGATTTCCCCGTACTAGATGAACACAAGAACCGTTGCCGTCAAAGGCCATAAGAGACCCTCCTACATTCATCACCGAGGACTATCATGCCTAAATTAATGGTTATGTTGACTATGTACTTATGAAGCTACAGCTCATCAGAAACCCCCCCTCCTCTTCGCTGATCAAACCCTCGATGAACCCGACTTCTCATCCACAGCTCGTTGAGACCCTCTACGTCGTGCTATCTTCTTCTCAAACAGCTGAAAACGGCTGAAACTTATGATGCCTATCTGCGAATCAAGCAGATACACAGCGTTGCTAATAAGATGCTCGAGGACTCCTTGGGTCTACGAACTTCAAAAGCTGTTCAGGGGATGCTGGGAGCGAGGTGTCGAATTCTTCTTTCCCCTTTGTCGCGAGAAGACGAGTGTATATTTCTAGGAAGATGCTCTTTCCAGAACTTTTAGTTGATCCTCCAGGACGCTGTGAAGTTTCCGCTGCTTTGTTGCTACTACTTTTAAGGCCATTGTCTTCGAGACATCTGACATTTTCCAGTGTATTGCTATGCCCGCATCTATTCCATCTCCAAAATGCCCTGCAATTTGTCTAACAGACCCTTGAAGGAGCCAACTGCTGCCCCTGGACTCATCTGAAGTAATCTAATCCCTTAGGCTCTTGTCATTATCTTATATTCACACAGTGTGGTCAGTAGTTTGCCCGTA
>AYLM01000387.1:0-90661 GCA_001625345.1 Cairneyella variabilis | reverse complement strand
CTTGTGTCGCCTTTGCCAGGGACCTTGTTTGTGACCGTAGTGCCTTACATTATAGTACCAGTGAAACTGCGCACCACCGCAGTAAGTTTACCACCTATATAAACTTATGCCGTATGTTTCTGCCAGTTTAAACTCACGTGGTGAGTGCTAAATGCCTTCAACTGTAGTGGTGGTCGCCAAATAGGGGTAAACTATTGTGCACCTCGCTTTAATCGTGCCTAAGCACGCTACTTTGCTCACAATACGACATCCGACTTTAGCACCTCATAACGTTATGGTTTCTTGACATAATTATATATGTTTGCACAAAAGAACCGCATAATGTAAATATTTCCAGAAATGTTTCATTCATAATTTTATGTCTTATTATTGCTGAGAAAATCGCGCTCGCAGTTAAGGTGCTAATCTTAGAGGTTATTGCGTCGCTCCTAACCCTTTCGAACTCGATGTTTCCGTGACAAAACATCACTAATTCATTATTAAATTAAATTAGATCAACCACAACTCCCACTAATGCCTCCTAAAAGGAAGAAAGCCACCTCGTAAGGCAATCAGAAAAATAGACAGCCTCGTCTACCTTTTGCACCTCCGCTAGCCTTAGAGACTACGTTTCCAGCCTACTATATCAGCTGCTCTAGAGTGTCACGGCTCTAGAATTATGGTTCTGTGAAGAGTATGATAGAATCAGGTCTATTGACAATTCTAAACTAAGGAAAGTTTGAGGGCAGAGCCTCATATTAAATACACAACTAATGTCAGCCTAGGCCGCTTCCTCTGCGCGGTCGAGAACGTTCCCCTATTCCGCGTTCGGCTATTAAGCGAGGCGGCAACGGTAAGCTAAGAGCTAACCGCGACACTAAGAGACGATTAATAAAGGAACATACTTAGGAATCATTATCCTAGTGGTATAAGAGATTCTCTAGGAATATCCAGAGCTTTAATTCTAATAGGATAACGCTAAAGGTCACTTTGTAGCTTTTACGCGATCGATTTTCACTATAATTAATATTTAACCTACATTCTAGCCGGTAAACTCTCCTGATTTAAACCCAACTAAGACTATATAGGTATAATAAAATAATATATTTAAAAACACTATCCAGATATTCATAAGTCATATATTAGACTTAGGTAGTAATAACTAAAGCGTAGAAGTCAAGTTCTTATGAAACTATTATAAATTTGATTGCTAAAATGCTAGCATAGTGCGAAGCAGTGATCTAAGTAAATAGACTATATACAAAATATTAAGAAATTGATTTAAAGTAGCATTGCTAAACATTTATATAACATAGGTCCCTATTTTCATCTATTTGGGTAGATACGAAGTAATTACGTCCGCGGCTGCCAGAGGGTTGGCGGGTTTCTACGTATGACCCACCAGAAGCCTCGAGATTTTTAGGGTTCAATTTCTTGGTAGATTTTCGGTCTACGAGGATTGCCACTCTCTCGGCCAGCAGCTGTTAAAATCTCTATTTGCATTAAAAAGGCCACGTGCTAGGCTAGGTTCAACTAGGAAGGAACAGGAAAGGAAGACCAGAAGTTGGTGCAGTACACATCACGAGCTGCTAGATTCCTCACAGAAACTCCCTCGAGAACACTAGACAGCACCTCGACCACCGAATTCCTCCACAACATCGACCTCTGAGCGCACAAAAATAGCTTCCTCACCCAAGATCCCTTTTTGACTATCCGCATCCGCCACTGACGGTGTCTTGCCGCCTTTTATAACCACAGTTTGAAGTGATATATCGCGGTCCGCGGCTGCTGCCGTACCCTCAATGGTATTAAATTGATTTCTGGGGTACTTGGAACGGTCGGAAGATCGCAAAGACCCGCCCGAGATCAAGCGGAGAAGGGGCCGCAGCGCAGCAGCAGATCCAGCGCTGAGACCTAGCCCTAATTCGATAATAGACCACACAGCGATATCGGCGAGACCATCTAGAGTAATATTAGTGATTTTATTGGCTCGAAAATAGAGGACACTTACAGAGGTAGTCACTTTTCCAGGTGTAATGATCAAAATATTTCAGGCGAACGATAGTGGCAGTACTTGCCCTAGCAAATCAACTGCGTTTAGCCTAGGCTATTAGAGAATTTTGGGTTTAAGCTGACTTACAAGAATCCAAAACCCAAGATACAAGCAACTGTGGCTTTGATTTTCCAGGTCAATTGAACATCCCAAAGAAGCACAACAGGAAGAATAGCGCATGAGAAGTCCGTCAATATACAAGCCGCAGAGATGAAGTAACTAATGTCAATAATGACTGAAGGTGATAGACATTTCCCAGCAGCAGGGTTCCACTGAGTCTCGATTGGCGTACAAACAGAAAACACAATAATGAGCGTGACGGTTCCTGCAATAATGCTGATTATCAGGATGATCATAGCAGGATAATAGACGTTGCGTTTTTGGACGCTGAGCCGGATTATAGCGACACAAATGCCGCTCTTTGTGCAGATTGCGTCGACACAGTAGAAAAGCTGGAATATGAAATAACACTATATAAAGTTAGTGAAACATAATAGAGACTTGGAAGCTTGATGATTGAAATATTAATATTAATTACCTTATGTCCAATCACCATCTGTTCAGGCGTCAGATATATATCGCGGGTTCCAAGACCGTAGTGCGAGCCGATAATAATCGGAACACAGGCCCCAATATAGAAGATCTATATACATGAAAGTGAATATTAGCATATCCCTTACAGTACCTGCTTATAGAGATATCGGATGCTCTTACCAGCCCAGCAGCCATCAACCAGTCATCTAGTCCGAAGCCTCTAATTGAAATGCGAACCCAGCATCGCAGTGAGACGATAATAATTGATAGGCAGAGCAAAAAGATGGTCACACCAGCGAGCATTCCAGCTTCACCTGAAAGACTCATTTTGATAAATATCAGAAGCTGGTGCTTAGAGAGGATGGGGAATGGAGAATGGAGAATTGAAAATTGAGAATTGAGATTATAAGTAAGATCTGCGAGATGCTAGGCCATAGTTATATAAACCTATGGAAGTCTGGCAACATTCCAGCCCTTTTCTGGAAAGAAATATGGGTTTAAAGGGGAGGGGTGAGCGGAGTCTGAGCGCATGGCTTGCTTATCGAAGGAATAGGACATGGCTTTACAAGGAGAAACCATTTTAAGACATGTTTGTGGAACTTGGCGTGCGCCATTCGACGAACGTAATATATCACATACGTGCCTCTGCACTATCCCCTCCCCTATTTATTTCGTAGTAAGAAGGATTTGGCCAGATTATACGGTCTGACTAGCCTGACTACCATACACTGGGAGATGTTTGCGGGGTTTCAGAAACTGGCCCAACCATCTTGTCTAAATACCACCCGATCACGGTATTTTGACCCCGGATTGCGCCTCAAAAGTGCCGTGATCACACCTTGTTACTACGAAGTAAACAGGGGAGGGGATATTAGAAACCTCAGCTCGTCGCTTAAAGCTAAATCGTGAGAAAGAGAAATGCAGTTGTTTATTGCAGGAGTTTCCAGATCGGCCAATCTCACTTTTCCACTGCTTTGCACTATCTAAGGAGCGTCCGATCTTTGCGGTTCCGAAAAGCAAGAGATCAGACTATTTAGAAAATTCTGAGTCTGAGCTCATTGAATTACTATCACAGCGAACAGAAAAGAGGCAGTCTGTGGGGATTCCCAGTAAGTGCAAGCAAGATCGGGAGATGCAAAATATGGCGCTTGTTGGGCTCGGCGGATCACTTTCCCCGTGGTGGAGGTGGAGACTTTGCATGGTTGACACATGGCCGATCGTTGTGGTATTCGACATGTGGCGCAACCGGCAATTATAAGTGGAGAAGGAATCAAAGCCGTCTCCACATAGAACCCGTGATGGTACCTACCGATCCGTGCGTACTAAACCGATCGACACATTCAAAGTTAACGTTGCCGTCTGCGAAATAATGTAGAGCCGGGGATCAAGCCTCAAGAGTCGTGAGCCGACTCACAACAACTAAAATGGTGTCCGGGGAACGTGGAAATCAAAGCCACTCCCCAGGGAATTCCCAGATGTCTAGTAATAAATGGAAGGCTCGGAAGTTGCCGAGAGTAAAGCACAGGAGATCTTCCCAGTAGTTCTTTAGGGGCATGCGTCCATGTTGTTATAGATATCAATATTCGGCTGCAGGATACTACACACTGGTTGGCCGGTGCGGGGTTGCACGCGTCGTTGAGATAAAGAAGGATGTTGATGTTTCAGTCAAATCTCAAACACTCTAACCGCAGTAAATACCATATTCGAAGCCAAATGGTGGGACTCACAAGCCTCCTACTCAGCATTATAATGATAGAGTACCTAGACTATTCCTTCGCCTAATGTGGCTATCATAATTAATATAATAAAATCGTACCTATCTTGATTCTAAAAGTGCAGTTTATTCTTCTTTCGAGTTCGGACATCTTCTCGGGGCCGTCAATTTCACTCACCTCAATTTTATAGGCCTTATGAGTGTCTGGTGGCTGTTTAAACGAGCTGGCCCGGGCCAATGGTTACCGGGAACGGAACGTTCGATCTAAGCGGAGTTCCGGCAGGGTTCTAGTAGGGTTCTAGCAGGGTTCTAGGAAGGGGAAGCCCACGGGCCGGCGAATATGATCCAAGTTCGGAAAAAGAAGCGATACTCGGTATACGAGGTCGGAATCGGGAGGCAACACGGTACGGGAAGTGAGATGGATTTTCGGGACTTGATGATTAGAATATTTCAACGACGACATGAACGCTTTTTGACCATGGCTTTAATTTCAGCTGAGTTTTGTAGGCGATTGCTTATTCGCGATCTCCGTGTTCTCCCAGGTTTCTTCATTAAGCCCTCTTGGAGCCGACCCCGATTCTCTCATCTATTTTAATGTGCAAAAGGAAAATGCGCACGGAAGTTCACAGGTAGCAAGAGATGTTCCGAATCTGAACTCCGTCCGTGTGATAGGCTTACCCAAACCAGCCACACACATCCGACGATCCTTCCGATGCTGGGCCGTCGTGCTCCGAAAATGTGACTGGCTTCGGCTCGGTCAGCATGATCGGCCTCCATCAATTCTTGCCTGCTTTGCAGCTCGGTGATTGCTGTCTGGCAGAGGACATGCAGCGAAGCAAAAGGACGCACAGTGTAAGCGAGCCTCCCCCCTTTTAACATTGATGTCAAATATCTACTGACGACACAATTTCGCAGCCGCTGCCTCTATGGCTTCTCCCCCAGACGGTCGCACGCTCAAGGCTGTAGAAAGAAGAGGAAGCTGCACAAGTTAGGATAACGCAGAAGCCGCACAATAGGCGGAGACTTCAACTAATGCTAATAGCGGTGTAGATATAAGCGATACAGGCTACGAAACGGATAGCGTCAGTACGGCGTCAATGTCACTAGCATCGAGCGTTCGGCAATATCCATTCGAGAATAGCCGTCGATATTATAAGTTTCCCAATGGGAGCTACAATTTTCTAAATGACGACTTAGAGTAGTGTAGTCCCGTCGTACTCTCGAACGGAGGTTAAATAGACCTGTATTTTGTCTGAAGAACTATAATCACACCACAACTATTCATGAAGGTGGCGCCTAGGGTCACATGACTTAGATCCACTTGTGGATCACGTGATCACACTACAGTAGACTAAAGAGGATATAATATACAATAATAGTATATCTATACTAACTATGTAAAGGCGCGGGCAAAAGGGCAAAACTCAATTAATCGAATGCCTATTGTACAAAGATCTAAAGCTAGAGAGTTAAGGAGGGGGGAAAGCTCAGCTGATATAAACGAAATGATGGGCCATCACGTGATAAAGTGGGGAGTCTAGGCAGGGCTCAAACCGCTGCCCTGACAGGTATTGCCGAAACTATACAATTATAGGCTATATAAGAGTAGTCCTTGCCGCATATAGTCGGCAAGCTTGAGTCTTACATCAAGACGTACCCCCTACTATATACGCAATATACGTCATTATCCTTATCCTAACTACCTATTCGGACCTATTGCGATCCCTCCTATTGCCCTCTAGCAAGCACCCCTGCTATTACAGAGCATACCTAAGTACTAGCAGAGATACCTAGGTATCTAAGGACAAGGGAGAGATCTTGGAATTAAAGCTAATATCTTAGATCTCCAATACAATTGTGTGTACCCTCATGATCTAGATACCTAGGTAAATATGCCCTGTTATACGGACACAAATATCCCAATGCCGCATTCCCACTTCTAATATAACATACCCTCTGTTCTGCGCATGCCGTGGTAGATCTTACCTCGTAATAATCAAGGATGCCTGGGTAGGTAGCCAAGGAGGACATTCCGTTGCAAAACAGCTGAGTGCATGTACTTTGATGCAAAAGACATCAAGGTCCGAGGGCCGCAAGGCTGTAAACCTCATTCATTACATCTATCGTGCCGAGGCCATAATATATAATGCATCATACTCATAGCTCATACCACCCGCCCCAAAGATCAAATACGCCATCCTATGCTCCAACTCCAATTCTAACGCCCACCTACTTTTAAGCACCCTCCCCCTTCCCCAACAACACCAAATTAGCAACATTCATACTCGCAATAACCAACCAAATCACCACCGCAAACGCAGCCGTAACCCAATGATTCCTCATCTTGACACCTCCACCTTCTCGTCTCGGTGTTTCCATAACCCCATCAGAAAGCTCCTCTTCATCATTACCATCTCGAGACCCAGCTTCATGGACAGTCATGTACTTGTTCCTGCACGTGAAGTAAATGAGCGGTGCTGAGACGAAAGGCAGCACGACGCTGAGCGCCACTTGCGTTCCGTTCAGTGCGGCGGTGAGGCCCTCGCGGCCTACGGCGCCGGCGATGATGATACTGGGCGTGATACTGATGCTTCTTGTGACGAGGCGTCGGAGCCAGGGTGCTAGGGTCCAGTTCAGGGCTCCTTCGGAGACCATCTGGCCCGCAATCGTGCAGATGATGCCTGCGCTGATGCCAGAGAGGAGGAGTGCGAGTGCGAAGATCGTGCCAGCGGCGGGAGCAATACTTTTGGAAAGCAGATTGTAGATACCGAAGAGATCTGCGCTTGCTGCGGAACTGTCTGAGGAGAGAGAGGCACCGGCAACGATGAGGATTGCGCTGTTGACGAAGAGGGCGAATGTGAAGAGCGAGATTGTGAGCTCTGCGATCGAGTAGTTGAGACAGTAGTTGATGGCTGCCAAAGAGGGATAGTATATTTGCTTTTCCGTCTCGGCTGTATCGTTTGTTCGAGCTGATGGTGGGACGAGACCAGCTGAGATATCATATTCTTGTAGTCGGGATTGGACTATACCACTGCCAAGGTAAAGACTATGAGGCATAACGGTTGCTCCGAGAATACCGCAAGCCTGGTAGAGCCTAGCATTGGTCAGTATTGGGTGTAATCATATTGTAAGAGAAGAAAATTACCCTTGAGACTGAACAATGGCAGAAGATGGAAGGAATCCGCGGAACACTTCTCCTACCGACGCATTCTTGATGAGGCTGAGTTGAATGCAGAAGCAGATGACTACCCCAAGCACCAAAGCCATGACAAAGAACTCGAATGCCCGAAGGCCTTTCATGGACCCATTAGGCTTGTAGAAGAGCAAGATAAGGAGGACGTCCAAGATGGATATAGCACAACCAGCTACCAATGGTATCTTCGGAATCAAAAGGTTGATCGCAATGGCGGTTCCAATGACTTCGGCGATATCTGTAGCGATGATCTGCTTTCGTCAGAAGATACTAAAGAAAATGGATGGAATGACATACTGCTGCTTCAGCCATGAGGTAGAGCAGGATGTTCAGCCATTTTGGCAGGAACTCCTTGCAAGCTTGAGCCAAGTTGAGGCCACTGACACTCCCGAGTTTGATGCACAAACTCTGGAGGAAAATGGCGAAGAAATTCGACATCAAGACAATGAAGAGCAACTTGAATCGATATGTCGCACCTGCGGCAACATCAGTCGAATAATTACCTGGGTCAATGTACGCAACAGAAATCTAAATACGTTAGAAAAAACAATTCGAGGACGCAATTGGAGGTGGGAGATACCATGAATCCAGGTCCGACAAACTTCCCGAAGGTCATGATGACCTTCCCCAACTTCTGGAAGCAATCCATCGAGACCGTGAAATTTCCTGTTCCTCTGCCTCCTCTTCTTCTCCCACCACCACCATTCACATTCACCTCAAAACTCGAAAGTCTCGTCCCACCCACGTGACCCTCGTTCCTGCAGCTGGGCACATCAGCCCCTTTCGCCACCATCTGGGATTTCTCCAGGGCTTGTAAATCCTCAACCGGGGGCCTCTCCGCAACATTTTCAATTTCGCTCCTCCTCAGAAACCTCGCATTTGCAATGCCATTCATGTCCTGCCTCGTCGTCAGGTCCTTAGCCAGTGCGCTGGGCGATTGATTCATGCCCGCGGTGCCATCGTCTGGCTCCTCGGTGCGGGAAGGACAGTTCATTTTCTCACGAGCAATGAAGTCAAGTACAATCTGAACAAACAAAGTGCAACGCTGGAGGAAAAAGAAAAGCGAATTTTCAATGTTCGCGGGGGAACATGAAACTGAAAATCTGGGGAGGTCGCGGAGTAGGTGATTTAAGGAGAAGGCTCTTCTTGCTCGATCTCGAGGATTCTCGATTTGCCGGAACCGGGCCTACCCGAGACAAAATCTTAGCGACGAATCAACGAGGCGCATTTGGATATCGATGACATCGGCCACGAAGAGAGGAACTGAAATGCGGACCAGAGGAGGCTAGACTAGATATCCTTAATTGGTTTACGGCTCGGAAACATGTGAACTCAATATTTGGTCGAATTCAAGTATTTCGTGGCTATGCCACTGGTAATCAGCTGTTGAGTTCTCACGTGTCCTGAGGTCAGAGGTCAGCAGTCAGCAGTCAGCATTACTGTATTAGGCCTTTCAGCTCTGAGTATTCTCAGCTTCTTTCTAGGCTTTAACGAACGAGATAATTGTGGCTCGGTGGGCTGTGTTCCGGAAAGTGTAGCTCCTTGTGGATCTTGCCAGCAACCCGCCATCCAGCATGCACGACAAAAGACCGCAAGGTACTCAAGCCTCTGCTAGAACCACTTATAAGCTCCGAGATTTACTCGTCCTACAACAGCGAAGTACATGATCCCTGCCAGACTTCTTGATTGTGTCCTACGACCAAATGTTAATGCAGAGCAAGTCACAGACACCAGCAAAAGTGGAATTTTTGTATTTTGGTCCTTTATTGATGTCTATCGAGTACATTTTGCGATGAGACTGGCTTTCTAGTTACACACTGTGCCCCTCGTCCAGATTCTCAAGATGGTACCTGCTCGTACCAGGAAAGAGGAACTATGGCAACCCAACGAATAGTAAATTCACTGCAAACGCGCCCCTATTCACAAGCTCATATTAGTACCTGCTGCACCGAGAATGGAACGCTCCGCGAGGAGCAGGAGGGTCGCTGCCAGTATACAATTGCCAGATTCGAAAAGAAACTTTTTATTTTTGTGAGACGCAGAACTCCTCCATCATACAAGTCGTCGAATGTAGTCTATCATGCTGAACCATGCAGATTACTGAGCGTCAAACCCTCCGTCCTAGAAGGTATAACGCCAATCTCGTAACGCCGTCGCCCAATGCACCTCCTTCGCAAATCACGCCTATCAAAACACACTAGAGCTCGTAAGATGTAAACATCCCTTCAATGCATGACACCGAATTTAAGAGGCCAGGTACGCTGGGTTCGTGATACGATGAAGATCATCGCGTGGGAAATCGGGGTCCTGGAACAGGTAGGCGCGGAATCGTGTCTTGTAGGATGTATCGCCGTCCTTCTCGAGGACGAGAAGCCATTCTCGCATCTGAATGTTTTTGCCCTCCTCTTCATTTTCTTTGAATGATCCGAAGCGGTTTCCGACAGAGGGTAATGGGACTGCATTTCGAGCGACTGCGGATGCTCCCAAAGAGTCATTCGCAGGAGTACGACCCGGCGTGCTGGCACCGCTAGCAGTCCCACTAGAAGCACCATGAGCCATCCATGAGTATTTCTTCTTGCCGAACTTTCCTGATCCGCCTCCTAAGAACTGTGCAGTTGTAGTGTTGGCTGCTGCATGGCTGGCTGCTTCAGAAACTTTGGTATCGGCCTTCTTCTTTTGCTCTTTCTTGGTAGTTGGCTTTTCCTCGGGCGCAACAGAACCAGGCGTACCAGGAACCGTAGATCCTTGATTGTTCGCACCGTCGGTACCTGCCTGCTTGGCTCTCCTAGCTGCAGCCCTAGCTCGAATCTTGAAACGCCACTCCTCTTCCTTGCGTTCGCGCTCGGCATCAGCCTTGAGCCACTCAATCATCGCCTTCTTATAAGCGCCTGGGGTGATGTCTAAAAGTTGGTTAGTACGTGAACAAGGTTCGATGTAAAGAATATTGGGAAGGGAGCCATACGCTTAGGTAGGCTTGGGTCGACCATACTCTCAAATCCAAATCGCACACCACCCTCTTCAACACGACCAGGAGCAGCACTCATCGGTTGCACAACATCCTTCCATTCATCTGAGGGTCCATGTGTAGTGGTTTGGCGGTGCTTGGTGTATTTCACAGCTTGCTCAAGCATACCTCTGACACGCTGCTGGACAGCAAGCGACAAAAGCATAACGTGATCAATGACATAGCCGTCCTGGGGAAGGAATGCACCACTTGTTGTTGTGATCGCACCGTTCGGGCCGACTACGGTCTGGACATTGACAATAGACTGCGGGAAGTTCTGGGTAGGCAAGAGGGTTCCCATTCCTCCATTGACGGTGTTGAGGCCGATCTCGTGCTCTTGAGCGACCTGCGCCATTCTGCGGAGCAGAACTCCATTTACCAGAAAGGGGTGCTGCCATTCCTGAGCGCGAGATGCTGCGATACGATGAGCAGCCTTGGCCCAAGCCTCGTCTGCTACCTTCTGATGCCATGCATCTTGTGACTCGGTGTCCACATTCTCTGCAGCTGCATTTGCAGGACCTGCACCGTAGAATGAGGCTGCATCGCCGGGAGGGAATTGAGTAAAGCTGTGTCCGGAAGAGATTGTACCAGATTGCGATCCAGACTGCTGTGAGTTGAAGGATGGGTTGACCATTTGGAATGCGTACTGCTCTTCTTCTCGAAGATCGATACCGGTAGAATTCAATACATCCAACGCGTCCGTGACATCTTCCTTTGCGGGCGGCTTTGATGGGGGTCCCATCGTGCCAGGGCCTTGGGGAGTGGCAGGATGGCTGAAGTTTGATGGTTGGCCCATCGCGCCCTGATTTGGGAAGCTGAGCTGGCTTGTGTATGATGGGGTTTGGAAACCAGGCTGAGCTTGACCTTGAGGCTGAGGCTGAGGCTGAGGCTGAGCTAGGGATTGAGATTGAGGACGGCCCAGAGTGGGAGTGGATTGACCGTTAGAGTATGGGGAGTTATTGTATGTAGAGGTATTGAATGCGCCGGGGGGGATCTGAACATTCGAAAAGTGAGGGGAATGGGAAGGGGCCGCAGAGGGAGGAGGGTTCGGATTTGGATTTGGATTCATGGTGTAAGGAGACTGATGTTGTGGGTAAGTGGGAGGTGAGGGAGAGGCAGCTTGCGATGAGAGATTTGGTGACAGCTTAGGTCTCTTCGATGGAGGCGCGTCGGTCTCGAAAGACTGCGCGTCTCGGGTTGGGTTGGACATATTGGCCTTCCCAATGTTGCGAAAACTTCGGACACGTACTGCTCGAGGTGGAAGCACTCTAGGCTGCGGCTGCTCTTGAGCGCGTCCAGAAATACGTGGTTGTTGCGGAGGCAACTCGTTGTTTTCTGGAGAGATGTTGAAGTCAGAAAGTGAAGCTTAAAGCTCTCTCCAACTTTATCGCCTGGCGTGCAAGGCTGCAGCACTAGCTGGAGTCCGTGCGCCGAGAACTTACCTGGAGCCTTGCCCTTGCCCTCCATCTTGCTTACCTCTTCAGGACTTTGCAGAATCTTAAGAGGGAAAAGCATAATTGGGACAGTTACGAACTTGTAATCTATCATTCAGTATCTACAAATCTACTCATACGAAATATCAGCCTGATAGGTACCCTTAATATCCAGCAAATGACACATTTCCGGTATGCGGGAAGCGGTGGCACGTGACATGATTTGCAGACGCCCGCTCCCGCGTAAACGAAGTCCTGAAATGTCTATCCACGCCGCCATTAACATTGCTCTGTTTCGACTTCGCAACCACTCGACCGATATGCCACATCGCTAACCGATATCTGCCTCGATCGGGGCAGCTATTGATTCTTCTATCCACAAACCAACAACCCGTCGCAACACGATGGCTTCCAAACGCAAAGCCGCTGCGATGGCACCCGCCGTTGAGGAACCCTTTGACCCAGCTGATGAGCTCATGTTTGTGTGTCTTGGAGGAGGGAACGAAGTTGGCAGATCATGTCACATTCTTCAGTACAAAGGCAAGACTGTCATGGTATGTCTCGAGCCCTATAATATCAAGCTCTCGTTCTGATTGAGCCCATACAGCTCGACGCGGGACAGCACGCCGGTTACGAGGGTCTTGCTTCCCTCCCTTTCTATGACGACTTCGACTTGAGCACGGTCGACGTGCTTCTGATCAGCCAGTAAGCCCTTCTCTTACTGCTTTTATATGGGAGGAGGACCGGCTCAGCATATCTCCTTGCCTTTCCAAACTATGGTCCTTGTAGGCAGGCTCGCCTTCCCTGAAATATTCATGTATACGAGAATCAATACAAAACCCATTATCCTGCAGCAGATGCATGTCTTGATTCTGTGAGATGACTTGCATTCGAGCGCCACGGATGTACATAGTCTTCCTCCCCTCCTCTAGCGCATACGGTTTGCTTTCGCTATTTTGGATTCAGCTGACACAATCCCAAGTTTTCATGTTGACCACGCTGCTTCCCTCCCTTACGTGCTGGCGAAGACCAACTTCAAAGGCCGGGTGTTCATGACCCATGCAACCAAAGCCATCTACAAATGGCTCATCCAGGACAGTGTCCGCGTAGGCGGAGCCTCTTCAACTTCCCAACCTGTCTATACGGAAGCAGATCACTTGTCGACGTTCCCCATTATCGAAGCAATCGACTACCATACCACCCACACTATTTCTTCAATCCGAATCACACCCTACCCAGCTGGACATGTTCTCGGCGCGGCCATGTTCCTCATTGAAATCGCCGGCCTGAAAATCTTCTTCACAGGAGACTATTCTCGCGAGCAGGACCGACATCTTGTCTCCGCTGCAGTCCCAAAAGGCATTAGGATTGACGTGCTGATCACTGAGTCAACATATGGCATAGCTTCTCATGTTCCTCGTTTGGAGCGAGAGCAAGCACTCATGAAGTCAATTACTGGTATTCTGAATCGTGGTGGCCGAGTCTTAATGCCAGTATTTGCTTTAGGTAGAGCACAGGAGTTGTTGTTGATTTTAGATGAATATTGGGAGCGCCATGAAGAATTCCGAAAGGTACCCATATTCTATGCTAGTAACCTGGCTAGGAAATGTATGCTTGTTTATCAGACATACATCTCCGCCATGAACGACAATATCAAGAAGATGTTCAAGGAGCGAGCGGTTGAAGCAGAGGAAGGAGGGGAGACGGCTGGCAAGGGTGGACCATGGGACTTCAAATACATTCGGTCTCTGAAAAACCTCGACAGGTTTGAGGACAATGACCGCTGCGTCATGCTTGCTAGCCCTGGTATGTTGCAGAATGGTGTCAGCAGAGAATTACTCGAGAGATGGGCCCCGAATGACAAGAATGGTATCATCATCACCGGTTACAGTGTTGAGGGGACAATGGCGAAGCAGATCATGCAAGAGCCGGATCAGATCCCAGCTATCATGTCTAAGAGCACTGGTGGGGCACGTAGAGGCCCAGGTGCAGAGAACGATAAGATCATGATACCCCGCCGATGCAGTATTCAAGAATTCTCGTTCGCAGCGCACGTTGATGGAGTGGAGAATCGTGAATTCATTGAGGAGGTCGGCGCTCCGGTAGTGGTAAGTGTCATCTCATGGCTTCTTGTACCAAGCGCTGACACATTTTCAGATCCTAGTTCACGGCGAGCAACATAACATGATGCGGCTGAAGTCCAAGTTACTGTCTCTGAATGCCGATAAGACGACCAAGGTCAAAGTTTACAGTCCCCGGAACTGTGAAGAGCTCAGAATCCCATTCAAAGCAGACAAGACGGCAAAGGTTGTGGGCAAACTCGCGACCATCCCTCCACCAAGCACGAACGTCGAAGGATCGTCACAACTCATTACTGGTGTCCTTGTGCAGAACGACTTCAAGATGTCCTTGATGGCGCCAGAGGACTTGAGAGAGTACGCCGGCTTGACCACTACCACCATCACCTGCAAGCAACGCATGACTCTCAGCGCGGCGGGCATTGATCTCATTAAATGGGCTTTGGAAGGTACTTTCGGCAGTATTGAGGTTCTTCCAGAAACCAGGTCCAAGAATGTTGACGGTGACACCTACATGAACGGTGCTACTGAAGAAGCTGATGAAGAGATTCCCAATGAAACAACAGCATACCTGGTTATGGGATGTGTCACTGTCCGACATCGCAGCAACGGGGAAGTTGAGCTTGAATGGGAAGGAAATATGCTCAACGATGGGATTGCAGATGCTGTTATGGCAGCGCTATTCTCAGTGGAAAGCAGTCCTGCTGCCGTGAAGCGTAAGTGCCTTCATCTTTTCGGCCCATTGCACAGCAAATCTAACTATTCATCCTAGAATCCTCGAGCAAGCACTCTCACTCTCATACCCAAGAGACCCAAAACCCCCACTCAAAGCTATCTCCAACCGAGAGATTGGAACGCCTCTTCATGTTTCTGGAAGCCCAATTCGGCGCCGACAACGTTAGTCCAATCGCCATTCCGAGATTGCGCACAAAGGGAGCAGTAGCTGGATTGCCACCAGCCGTGAAGGAGAAGGAAGAAGATGAGGACGAAATGTCAGACGACGAAGAGAGGGACATCGAGGCTCTTCAGAAAGCAGAACTTGAGAGGCTGCACAAGATTGGAATCCCAGTGCCCGGAGTGGAGATCAAGGTCGACAAAAACGTTGCCAAAGTCTGGTTAGAGGATCTGGAGATCGAATGCCTAAGCAAGGTCTTCTTGGACCGAGTCAAGGTGGTGGTTGAGAGAGCGGTGGAGGTTACTGCGCCGTTGTGGACATAATCTGGATTGCTGGAGTTGGTGGATTGGAAATGCGTCCTTAGACTTCATGGCATATGCATCCTCCAATCCTGAGCACGACATACAATGTACGACTACAAAACTTTCCCATAGAACGGAGCCAATTGAGGTACGGAAAAGCGACTTTCAATGATGAATGTAAGAATATGAGATATCTCCATACACCGACATTCTCAGATCTACGTGACTTGTGACTTGTGACTTGTCCCCTATGCGGCCCACGCGTGGAGCGGAGATGAAATTTATTGCATTCCATGACTCGACCTGGGTGATGTAATAACATGTACCACCTCACTGGCACATGTTCGCGAGCTTCACATGGGCAAATATTATAAAGGGAGCCAGTTGATCCGGCTTCCCGATGATTTGTCCTGCTGTTCCAACAAGGTTGAACCTCCTATTTAGAGTACAGCGCAAAGTGCATGCACCCCGGCAGCCTGCGCTTCCACCACTCGAGCCCTGTAACGGCACAGAACGCCCAGCCCCGTTGCAAACATTTAACCTTGTTTGAGAACCTGGGCATCTGACGGAAGTGGTCACGACCTCCGCTCTAGATTACCCGGCATACCTACTTATTAAATGGCATATCCCCAGACATAAACAACTTCTCTCCTCTGTCTCATCGCTCGACTTCTCTTACCATCTCACACCTTAAACCAATCTACAAAAGACAATTTGATATCTCGAAGCTTGTATCGCGGTCGCAATGCCCCCCTATCACCCCTCCCAAGAAAAGCGCTGGCTCGTCTGCGTCTTAGCCGCGCTCTCCACGACCATCATGCTCTTCACCGTCGTGCATATGCGGCATTTCCTGCCTAGAGCACCGGGCAGACACCAGCTCCAAGTCGCGGAGTGTAATCAATCCTTCTTTGCGAGTGATATGTTGGAATGCGAATTCCTGCCGGTGGGAGAGGAGGATAGTGTTGTGGAGGTGGAGGTGGAGAAGGGGAACGAGAGCGAGGAGGGGAGGGAGTGGCTGTGAGGGTGGGAAGGAAGGATGGATCGTATTGGAATGGCAGATGCAGAGATGGAAAGATGCGTGGCCAAGAGCAGTTGTTTGGATTCGAGGACAGGTGCGCGACGAATCTCTGAAAGTCGTGTCTGGTGGACACCAGCGTGCAGGCGAGCCGAGCGCTGCAGGAAGAATGTCTCAACTGTCAATGCAGGAGGAGGGATGCCATCTGCGTCGCTATGATGGTTATGAGAAGGCTTAAAGGTCTAGCTCCAAGACATGAACAGCTGCTTCAAGGTAAACCATGCATGCTTCCAGTTCTCTAAGACTGGGAAACTGACTCGAATTCAGTTACTCGAACATTACTTGGCACTCTCGCAGCAGGGAGAGACATTGTCCTGGAAGTGCCTGATGCAGGCCTGGGAACTATAGTGGACTCGAATCTGAGGGCAATTGTGTGGGAGGAGACAAATATCTCTAGTGCTATGAGAGCTTGGAATGAGAGCATTTCTGGGGAATCTGATCGAGGCATATTTATTCTTATTTCTAGAATTGTGAGCTGGCAGTTTCTAGAGGTAGATATTTAGTGAATGACTACTTTTGAAGCTTTTATAAGCCTAGGTGAATGATTCAAACTCAATATAGTATACATCTGGAACTGCGATTAACTTTGGAAAGGTGAATGTCACAATTTTTATGGGAGAGTATCTTAGATTCTTGAGTATCAGATTCCTGAGTATCTTAGATTCATGATTATCCTAGACACTTGAGCATCTTAAGCTCTTGAGCATCTTAGGTTCTTAAATACCTTTGAACTCAAGTCACAGCACATCAATTTTATTAGGACTCAGTTGCAATTTCATTTATTAACTACCAAAGTGAAAACTCTCAATGACAGTAAGTGCGTCTCGATTATTCCTTCCGAAATAGGAAGGCCCATATATGCCCTAACAGACAATGGAAAAGTATTCTGTCCATCCGTCGTCTATCCACCAATCACCCACATCATCGTTTCCGAACTCAGGGAACCGAAGGTCTACCACCGATATAACCTCCGTAGGGCTCATGGGGGGGATGCAGGCACAGCATAGGATGACATATTGGGGAAGAATTGGGCAGAGCAAGGCTGACGGCAGGCGCTCCACCAGTTCTCGAAGTTCCAGTTGACAATGCCGTAGATCTCGATGTACGTGAGAATCGCCATAATGGGAATCCAAGCCATGAAACAGACGGTAGCGAATCGGTTGCTGCGGGCATCGCGTTCCATGAAGGGAGCGAATAGGATTGGGCTAGTGAGCAAGGAAAGCATGAGGACGAAGAACGGAGCTGAAGGGTATTAGCAATTATCATGGAAAGTGGGAGTTTTTACTCACAATAGACCACAGGAACGCGGTTGCACCAGATCTTGACGAACGGCTCGTTACCAATTTGCATAACGGGGAGTTGTCTCGCATAGAGGACCTTTGCCGACAATTGCCCAGCAGTTTGGTAGATCGACTTCTTGACCGACTTAACCATGTCCGCCACAGACTTAAGAGGGTTCAGTGTGTTGCCAGAGATAGCTGCGCTCTTGTGGGTGCTGGACGCAGCTGTAACTCCAGAGGTAGAGCTAGCCGCAATAACAGCAACTTCAGTCGGATAGCTACTAGAACAGGAAAGAAGGATCGAACCCGAGGCAACAGCACAGCCACCGTTGTGCGGGGTGCTGGAAGATGACGGAGAGGTAGAGGAAGTCAAGATATGGATGGTGGTCATAATCGGGAGAATCTGAGAGCAGGAGATAGGGCTGAGCTCATTCATATCGTAGCAAAGCGTGGCTGGCGATGCAGTGGTGGAAACCGGAGTGCTAGTGGCGACTTCCCAGACGGTCATACTGACGGGCACGAACTTGGAGTCAGCAAAATTCGCCCTCATCATCCTAGAGATCACTTGAAGTGGCTTACGTGATGGTGCTTGGGGCAGCCCAAACAAAAGTAGTACCAGCCGCAGTAGACACAGAAGGCGAGACGAGAGGTGAGCCGAATTCGTTGACGCTAGACTCAGACTCACGAGATTTGGCGAGGATTTGGTCGACAGCAGGCTGATATCCGGAGGCAGTGGTCGAGCTAACGCTCTGGGTACCAGCGAGGGCCATGTTGGTCTGAGCAGATGTGGTCGATACCGCAACTGAAAAGTTTGTCAATGCTGCTGTTAAAGTTCGAGAGAGGAAAGGTGATAGCTACTTACCTCCCATCAATGGCATGACGGCGACAATCACGTAAGACATGATGAATGCAAGTATGTGTTCGGCCTTGGTAGCCATGGTGAATTACTGGTAACGGTCAGTTGATCCGATCTGGGGAATTTGGTCTCGACCTCAACTTCGCGCGTAGATCGCGTGAAGACAGAAAGAATTGGGTAGATGAATCAGGGAGGGTCGGATAGATGGGATGGCATACCCTATTTATGAGAGTAGTATTTACCTGAATAGATTCGGAAGCAAGAGAGAAAGCGGTGGTAGAGATAATGGCTCGGAGCCGGAAAACGTTGATCAGAGTGAAAAGAAGAGACTGTTCTCGACAAGGAAACCTCAGAGGATACGGTCTGAAGTCACTACGTCTTGCTTAGTTTATAGCGGTAAGTCGATGGTGTATGGAAGTTTGAGGCATGAACTTTCCCGGCAATATGGATAGAAGTTGTATCTAGATCGACGGCAAGATCAGATGGTAAGTCAAGCCATTATCATAAGGGCGTTACTGGCACATACTAACCAGGCCTTAGGTCCGTTGAGGGGTTTTGGCTCAAGAATTTAAGGTTTCTCCGATGGGTACCAATTCACAACATACTAGTTGCCAGATCAGGAAATGAAAAGGGGGGATTCATGAGACTAGGACGTAAAAAGGGACGATTCATCCGATTCATGATACATCAAGCTACCTCAAGAACAACAGTCCTCCTACCAGCGGCACCATGGATGATTACGACTCTTCAAGCAACAACTAGAAACCGCAGAGCTCTTCATCAATCTTGCAACGTCATTGATAGCTCAGTAAGAGGGGTGGCCAGTAATAGAAAGAGTACCCGAAAATCTAGAGGCACCTATGGTGGAAGTAATTTATTTGCTTGCAGGGGTTTCAGTCACTAAAGGCCTGGTCCAAACTAAGGAGAGGCAACGGGATTGAGTAAGCAAGGTATACATTGCGACAAAGTGCTATGAGTGAAAAATACACGTCTCCCATGAAAAGAACATAATGGCAGAGATGAAGAACTGCCGAGTGAAGAAGGCAAGTCTTGGCCCTCCCCAGAAGACTTCAAGGACTCCGAGGAAATTTCGGCATGGCTTACTTATGCTCAAAAGGCCTTGAGTCCAAGAGACAGATGATGGAATGAGGTTGTTCAATATGCAGAGCTAACTATATCCTGGTTCTCCTCAAGTTACCAGGAGACGTATGAAAAGTAGAAAAAGCAAGTAGAAGCAGAGGACTCAGAACATACACTGAACAGAAGATGTTCATAAACTTGAGATACTCATGAAGTATGGAGATAGCCTGCAGTATCAAGGTATTGTCGTAGCAGAAGAAATGCGGACAGACATTGAGGAATCCAAGAGGGCAGCTAGAATAAGCCATTTACAGGGGACCCCGGTGCTAGTCTGCCCCACGTCACAAGAGCTTCCAACGACGATGCCTTCACACAACCTCTTCATAGATACCTCTTTATTCGGCTTTGGGAAGAGAAAATCACCGGAAAACTCAGAAATGGATTGGCCATATCCGTGAGCGCTCTCACATTTGATTCAAAACCTATACTACTCTACTGTAGTGGCCCGCAAGGCACCGACATTACCTCCGGACTTACACCCGCCACTCTGGCACGTCTCGATTACAAACCGAACCTGCGGGCTCAGTATTAGGCCTGATAACATTGCTTCGACTTTCTCTTGTTGAACTAGGGTTTCTGAGCTATCATGGCTTCTGCCAAAAAAGCCGCTGCACCGGCGGCAAAGGCGACTGCCACAGTTCGAGTGGGGGAGAAAGAATATCCGCTGATTGAGATACGGAATACGGGAGATCTCCTTCTCGATGTCTGCTTTAAGAACACCTCTGACTGTGTCAAGTCTATTCCCAAAGACCTCATCAGAGAGCTGCGGAGCAAGAAGATGCCCATTCAGTCACCAAGAATCCTTTACAGGGTCCGCCTCGAGACTCTCAAGAAGCATTCCGAGTACTTCAAAGTCCTACTCACACCTCAGTTCGCGGAAGGTGTAGCTGCTGCAGAAGCACTAGCACAGCTCGCTGCATCGAATCAGAATCCTTCGGAGGTCGAGGCAGAGAAGCTGCCTAGAGTGGAAATCGTGGACGAAGACACAGCTACCAAAACCATTGGCAGAGAATTGGTCTTCAGAGATTTGCTTCAAGTCATGCACGGAGCAGTTAGTTATCTCACTCGATCTTGAACCTTTCTGACATATTTCTGTACTAGAGTCCTCTTACTTCTCCTTTCACAACACACGCCTTGACAATCCTTGTCATTATGGCAGACCGGTACAATGTCCTTCCATTTCTAAGCCGCCATTTCCAGAAGACCCTCTTGAGTCACAAATATCCTGCCACACTTGATAGAAACGGAGAAGAGGTCTTGCGCCAGAAAGTTTTAATCCACTTTCACACAGACCAAGGGGCACGCTTCACATCTGCTACCAGAGAGCTGATGCTGAAAGGTTCTGCTCAATGGACAGGTGCATATGACGGCAGTGCGGAGTTTGATACCATGTGGTGGTCATTACCTCACGGCCTAGAGGGTAAGCCTTCATTCCATGACACTACAGTAGATCTGACATGTTCCAGTTGAATTAGCCTATCGCCGGTCATGTGTGCTCCGCACCATTGCTTCTATTCAGATGCAATTCCTCTCGATTTATTCATCTCGTGAACGACAGTGTAAGCTGGGTTACGATAGTTCGTCGAGCTGTGATTCTTTCCAGCTTGGCGAGATGGTGAAATTCCTCACCAAAAAGGACCTTCTCTCCCTCGTCCCCTTTCAAGCGGTGTCTCCCGACGATCCCGAATACATTTGGCCAGACGCATATCCGGGCGATATTGATAACCTCATCGGTGCCTTGAGACAATGTCCTTCTTATCAGATAGACAGTTTTCACTCACACTGTGGTTTGCGGACCAAGCTCTTACCAGCACTGGACTATATCAAAAGTTGTATTGATGCTGGACTGGGGATCAGACTCATCAGATCAAAAGCTGGCCCAACTTTTGACACATGGATCCCTGCAGCTCCAAAGTCGTCAAATCAGTCTTTCTGGGTCGGCACTGGAAATGGCGAAGATGTAGATGTCACGGGCGAGAAGATTAAGCACTTCAGCTTTGTCTCAGTGAGACCAAAATTTGCCCTGGGAAGTCCGCAAACTTCTGGGGCGGAGAAATCTTCCAAATCTTTGTTTACTGCGGAGAAGTGGGACTGGGTTACTGAGCCGAAGGGAACTGAGAGTCAGGTTACGACCCCTTCGTTCCGTAATTAATGATACCACGACATCGTCTGCGAGGGATAAGAAATGTCTCTCAAGATACTGTACTTAAATTTACGAATGGTTGTAGAAGGATATGGGGAAAGAACTACGTACGAAGCTTGTGAATGTACATTTTTCTCCTTCATATGCCAGCATATGCCTTCAGTGGTGCGAGTCCCTTATCTTCGAGATTGGTTACAGTCAGCGAACTAAGCGCAAGACTACAACAAGGGAAGTGAGCACGGGCGATTCTGCCATCCTTCACCACATTAGGAGGAGGGAATTTCAGCTATATACATGTTCATATATCTTATTTGCAAGTCTGTAATTTGATAAATTCAACGCCCTGATGCATTATCTGTTCCTGCCGACCTCTTGATTTCCGCAAAAGCTCGGCAACGCGCTCTCCTCCAAAGGCAAGCTAGCACTGCCTACCTAAGGCCTGACGTAAAATCAAAGATATGACTAATATCCATAACCTCCTCCAGGCGGGTAGTGTTGATATCCTCCGCCGTACGGTGGCTGCTGTGGTGGGTACTGAGGGGCGTATTGAGAAGCTCCCGGGTGTCCAGGCGGTGGAGGACCTTGTTGCCAAGGACCAGATGGGCCGGGAGGCGGAGCACCGTATGCACCAGGAGCGCCATAATCAGGTTGATAGGGAGGCTGTTGATTACCTCCTGGCGGAGCGCCGTAAGGCGGTTGTGGTTGTTGATGATAGGGAGCATAGCTTTGCGGAGGCTGGTACGAACCGCTGTGATAACTGCCTGGCGCAGGGTTCGGGGCCAGATATCCGCCTTGAGAGGATGATGGACGTGAATTGTTGCTGCTTCCAGGTTGTGGCGCCAGGTTCCGATAGCCGAAGTTAGGAGATGGATGTGGAACAGGCGACCCAGAGGGCTGGGGCGTTGTTGAGATATATGAAGTTGCTGGATTGCCATCCGTGCCTTCAATAGCTCCCAAATCTCGGCTCTGAATCTCAGCCCAAATTGAACCTTTGGTCTTACCATGGCCTCCGAGAGCTCCGTGTGAGTGGTCATGTCCTCCAGGAACGCTCTTTTCTCCTGGGGTTTTGTGGTTGCCACCAGCTTTGACAGACTGGGAGCTCAGGACGCTGTTCAGCATGTGAGCGTCAGGCTGCTCTTCGACCCATTTTCGAACTGTGGCGAACATGTTTCGCTGGATTTCGATAGATTCGTCGCGCAATGCGGGGTGGTGGAAAGCGCGGAGGATGTCGTTCATGACTTCGTCCACGGGGACGCCTGGGTGCTCCCAAGCATACAGAATTCGACTAGATTATGGTAAGCAATAACTCAGACCTTGAGAGGGTCAGAGAGATAACATACGGCGTGACGTATTGCAATGTGGTAGATGCAACTCTGCCTGCAACGCCGTTCAGCTTGTTGGAGAAGTGGTCCTTGGAGAGCATAGAATGGGTGGGATTTGTGCAGTGAGGATCATTCCAAGGCTCGAACTGCTGGTTGGCGCTATACTAAAAGTAAGATAACACCTCAGTGGAAATAAATGGGGCAGAGTTACCTCGCTTCGACAACAGTGCTTGAGCCTTCTTTCAAACTCTTGGCCACGGCATCAATGATCGGGCGAACGAATGGCGACAATAGCGACAAGACGAATAAGCTGAGCGTCTCATTGATTCTCTCCACTAAAGCCTCCAGGCCAGGAATCTTGGCAATGGTCATGTTGATTGCCTTTACTACCTTGTCTCTGAATTCCAAGATCGGGTAAATCTGCTTCGCAGTCTTTATAGGGTCAAAATTTGGACTCATGCCGGGGATGGTGGCACTCGGTCCAGTAGAAGACCCTGGAGGAGGCTGAAATTGTGTATTAACAGTGGCTTTTTGAGTCTCATTCTCGTACTCTTGGGCTGCGGATCTTGATTGTAGATCCCGGGCGGTGGATGCTAAGTCGTTTTCCATACCAGGGACCTGAGAGAGGAGTCCTATAAAATCCGTGCCACTGCTCTTCGCAAAGAATCCGCGTTGGCCAGTACCGGCTTGTGACTGTGATTGTTCTGCATTTTTCAAGGCCAGATCCATTTCCTCGACCTCGGTTTGGGTAAAGTGATCCGTGGCCTCTCCTAGAACAGAGTGCAGGAAGTCGACGGCTCCAAAGGTACCTGTTACGAGAGGAAAGACACGCTTGCCTCGGACGTTGATCTCGGTAGCTATCCCTGTGTGAGGGAAAACTTCGTGAAAGCCAAGTTCGCGGAGAGCTAGCTCTGTGTAATTGGAATGTGCTCCAAAATCCTGGTTTTGTCAGTATGCCCACGAGCTGTTGCTTTAAGGCGGCCTACCTCCATGCAATGGAGGCCCTGTCCAAGACAGCTAAATGCAAAATTAGCACGGGTCCGTAGAAAACAGCGTAGAGTAATGTACCGTAAAGCTTCGCAGAGATCTGCTTCTCTGCCTTTGGAATTACCAGCTCCATTCGTGTAAAGCCTTCCGAAATGGATACTTCTTGAGAAGCTGAATTTGACATATCCAGCGCTAGTTGCCCAACCGCCGAGCTCATTTGCAATGTAGTTCTTCATACCAGTGTTCATGTCAATATCAAGTTCGACTTGCTGAACTGGTCCTCTGAGACGTGGATCATATTGTCTTGCGTCTTTGTTGTCGGCATAATCCTTTGGATTGTCGATGTGTTCCTCAGGTCTGTAGACACCGAGTCGTTCTTCTGTGACCTCGAACTCTGCAGTTGCATAGCCGAAAGACAAGAAACTTAAGACCCATACCTAAATGAATTTCAGTCTAACATTCTTGATAAAATTTAAGAAGAGTACAAACCAAGATCCTTATAGTGGGAGCTGAAACTCCTTTAAGGCTTCCAACGTCGACAGCTTGAGAATAGTCTCTCAGCCAGTTCCCGAAGTAGACTCGTTTGATGAGCATCTTGGACCACTTTTTGCCCTGAATAAAGGTAATCGTCTCCAGCATATCCTCGATGTCTAGGCCTCTGTTAATACTTTGTGAAAGACGTAGAGAAGGCTTACTCACCTCCGTGTCTGAAATTGAGACCCTCGATCTGAGCGATGCTTGGTATGTTGCCAGCTCCGAAAGCCTGAGCAGGGCCCGGTAGAAGGAAGAGAAATATAAATGCCACCAGGATCAAAGATCCGAAATTTAGAGAGGGAAGCCCCATAGTGAAAGAAGATCTTCTTGAAGTTCAAACTTCGGAAAGCTTCTGAAGATAACCCCACCAACTCGATAGACGTCTCGCTGAGGTCACGGTCAGGAGCAGGTTTTGCACTTGAAGGATTAAAGAGTATGCTTAATATGACCGAATTACTGGAGCAGAGCAGGAAGAATAGAGAGATCTAAATCTAAGCCATATTCACCTGGCTGAGAATAAGTTGATTCTTGGCATTGCGGGGGTCTTGTGCTCTGCCAAGGGTTTGTAGCCTCGTTGATAAGGCTGCCACTGTCGTTTTCCACGATCCCTGCAAAATAATCAGTGGCGTTTGTTCGAAATGAGGCACGATCCGCAAATGCCGGGTCACCAGAAAATCTCCTGAGTGTTTGCCTGCATCACGCGTTTGATCGCAAGAATTCATCACAATTTTCCCTTCAAAAGCCTCCGTCTTCCCCTTTCCTACGAGCAGTCCTCTGCATTATCTGCCCAAGAGTTCCTACAGATTGTCTTCAAGGACTCCTGCCCGGATTCTCCTCCGCCACTTCGCACTCCTTTTGGGTACTTCATCTCGAACTTGAAGTCGCATCACTCCTTTAACGACTTCATTCAATTTCAACAGCCATGTCGCCATCCCGCACTCTGCCAACCTTTCTGCAGGCCGAAGTCGCAGCTCATAACACTTCCAAGAGCTGTTATGTTACTATGGGCACTCGAGTCTTCGATGTTACAGACTTCATTGAAAGCCATCCTGGCGGTGGGGACCTCATTCTGGAATACGGAGGTAAGGATATCACAGAGATTTTGAAGGATGAGTCCTCGCACATGCACTCCGAGGCAGCATACGAGGTCCTCGATGATTCTTTAGTTGGATTTGTCGCAATAGAGAAAGTGATGGATACTGCGGTCAAGAGCCAGCATCCGGATCAGATTGTGCCTCTTCCACCTACTTCGAATGGAATACAAGAGCTTAAGGAAAATGGGGCTGCCAAGGGAGTTTATGCAGCTACTGGCATGTCAGATGCTGCGGATTTGGAGAAGGAGACAGACCTGGTCAACGACTATAAAACCCATAAATTCCTCGACCTGAACAAGCCGCTTCTGATGCAAGTTTGGTTCGGTGGATTCAGCAAGGACTTTTACCTCCAACAAGTACATCGACCCAGGCATTACAAGGGAGGAGAGTCTGCGCCACTATTTGGAAACTTCCTGGAACCGCTCTCGAAGACCCCGTGGTATGCTATTCCAATCATCTGGCTACCACCAGTTACGTATGGAACAATCATTGCCAGCCAAGGCTGCTCAAGTGTATTTGAGGAAGCTGCATACTGGTTACTTGGATTGTTCTTGTGGACGTTGGTGGAATACATTCTCCACAGATTCCTGTTCCATCTTGACTCGTGGGTACACTGAATCCTTATCCAAGATCCTATGCTAATGTCTTGCTAGGTTCCTTCCAGACAACAGAGTTGCCATTACACTCCATTTCCTACTCCATGGCATTCATCACTACCTTCCCATGGACAAGTTGAGACTAGTCATGCCACCAACTCTCTTCCTGGCTCTTGCTACCCCGTTCTGGAAGCTTGCGCACACAGTCTTCTACTGGAACTGGCACATTGCCACGGCCGTCTTTTGTGGTGGTATTTTCGGCTACATCTGCTACGATTTGACCCACTACTTCCTCCACCACAAGACTCTTCCCGCATACTGGAGAGAGTTGAAAAAGTATCACCTTCAACATCACTTCATGGATTACGAGAATGGATTTGGAGTGACAAGTCGATTCTGGGATGTCATCTTCGGTACCCAACTTGCCCCACCACCCACTAAGACTGTGTAATGGGGCGTAAGTTGTACATTTAAGCATGGGAGTAGGTGGCGATGATATGATGATTTTCAGATCAGAAATGGCGTTGGTTATGGTTTGGGTCATTGGCATATGATGAGCAGGCCACTCATTCATTGAAAACTCAAGTTTGTAGTATGTACATAGACACCTAATAATTCACTTCGTACATAAGGTTATCAACCCACAGTTTGATATGAGACAGTGGTATATTAAAAACACGAACACCGTCACCATCAGCAAGATGTCTCGCCAGTGTGAGCTTGGCCTAGCTAGATTTGTATTTGTGAAAATTCAGTCATCAAAAATTTATGAACGAGAAGATCCTCGTATTCGACAGGCTCCCCCCTTTCGACAGACCAAGGACGGGAAGACTTGGTCTTGGTGCACGTGATCAATTAGGAATTTCTAGGTACGGTCAAAACTCTACCATGCACCGCCAACATCATTCCATCATTATCAAACACGACTGGCTCAGGTCTTTTAGGAAGCCAACGCCATCAAAACCTTGTACAAAGTTGCTCACATTCGGCAGTCTACAGAATTTTCACGATCATTTTAGCCCCGAGCTTAAACTAGACAATCTTTCAAGATGTCAGCCCTCGACGTGGAAGCCTTGCTTGACTCGACTGCCAATGCTACCCCAGTTGAGAATGGCAACAAGTCGAAGGACGCAGATGATCGCCATAAGAATGAACGTAACGACCGCCGTGAGCGTGAACGAAATCGCGAAGGCAGCAGAGATCGCGACCGAGACAGGAAGCGCCGGGATCGAAGCAGGGACAAAACTCGCAGAGATAATGGAGACAAGGAGTTGATCGGAACGCCAACAAGTGACCATGGCAGTGCTCATGGAAGTGCAAAGAGTAGGCGCCGAAGCAGAAGCCGAGACGATGATCGCCGACACTCACGTCGCCACAGAGACAGCCCTGACGAAGGTGGTCGCAGAGATGGAGACTTTTACAGAGGTGGCGGCCGCACTCGCTCACGGTCTAGAAGCCCAAACCGATATTATCGTCCCCGCGGTGATCGTCGAGATCGTGACGATGTAGAGGGAGGCAAGCCGAGAGAAGATCGCCGGAACAGAAACGAGGGACGACGAGCAAGTAGAAGCCCCAAGCGGGAGTCCACACCTCCTCTGACAGAAGACGAACGTGATCGTCGAACTGTGTTTGTCCAACAGCTTGCTGCTCGTCTCAGGACTAAAGAACTCATAGCATTCTTCGAAAAAGTTGGTCCAGTCAAAGAGGCTCAGATTGTGAAGGACAGAGTCAGTGGTAGATCCAAGGGGTAAGTCTCTCAATTTCCGAATCAGACATCTATTTACTAACGGTATTGTAGTGTTGGCTACGTTGAGTTTAAGAATGAAGAGTCGGTCCCTGCTGCTATTCAACTCACTGGTCAGAAACTGCTAGGAATCCCAATCATCGCCCAACTTACCGAGGCCGAGAAGAATCGACAAGTCCGCAATCCCGAAGCCAGCAGTGGCAATCCCAATTCGATCCCGTTCCATCGACTCTATGTGGGTAATATTCATTTCAGCATCACTGAAAGCGATTTACAGAATGTGTTTGAGCCTTTTGGCGAACTCGAATTCGTTCAGCTGCAGAAGGAGGAGTTAGGCCGCAGTCGAGGATACGGATTTGTCCAGTAAGTGACCATCTACGAGAGGTGCTATTACAATGCTAACATGGTCTAGGTTCCGTGACCCTAACCAGGCTCGCGAGGCTTTGGAGAAGATGAATGGGTTTGACCTTGCTGGTCGCCCAATTCGTGTTGGTCTTGGAAACGATAAGTTCACTCCCGAGTCTACCGCCAGTCTTCTGCAGAGATTCCAAGGGCAGAGCCACCAACAACAATTTCAGGGTTCTGCATTCTCCGGTGCTGGTGGACGTGGTCCCCAAGCCACCAGTGGAAGCAACTTCGATCGCGCTGGGGGCCGTGACAACGACAAGGGAGCTGGCGGTGCTAGTGCTTTGGATGACACTGATGTCGGCGGGGTAAACTTCAACAACTATAGTCGAGACGCATTGATGAGGAAACTTGCTAGAACAGATGAACCCGCTCCAGCCGCCAAAGGCCGTGACGAGAGACGCGAGATCTTGAAGCCCAAGACAGAGAGCAAGCCTCTTCCGGTCAACGTCAACATGGCCAGCCGATGTGTCGTGCTTAAGAATATGTTCGATCCTGCAGAGTAAGTCCCCCAGGCTCATTTATGCATACAAATACTGACATGTGCTGCACAGGGAAGAAGGTGAAAATTGGGAAAAGGAATTGGAGGACGATGTCCGCGCAGAGGCAGAGGAGAAATATGGCCACGTTGTTCACATTTCTCTAGATCCAAACTCCCAAGGCGACATATACCTCAAGTTCGATCGAGTCCAAGGAGGAGAGAACGCCATCAAAGGCCTCAACGGCAGATACTTCGGTGGAAGAATGATCAGCGCTACGCCTGTTGTGGATGCAGTCTACAGCAGTTTGTTCTCACGCACAAAGGCTATTTAGATGCTAATCCTGGCCTTCCTTATGCATTGTAGGACGATCTTCTAGGTAAGCAGATTCCGAAGGCCACATGAAGCTAATGTCTAACGTTAACATAGACATCACTCAATGAAGTCTTCGACCTTCCAATACGCCACCGAGTTCCATATACGTAGCTCCGCTTTTCAACCGCGACATTTCCTTGCACGTTTCATAGTTTTCGTCAACTCGGATTGATCGATACTAAACCGCCCATTCCGCAAAATTCGAGAATTCGAGAATCCTTCGGACGCACTCCGCCAAGGAGCCTCTCTTACACCAAACTTCCCAGACTTTCGAGTGTCCATTTGATCCACTGATTGCACATAGGGCAGTTCGTACGAAGAGTCATTCTCATTGAGTAAACTTTGAGTTGGTAGTATTGTCTTTAGGCAGAGAATACAAGTACTCCCAGCAGATAAATTGGGCATAAATTTAGTGAGATGTGTGATCTGATACCCATCATTATTTCATTGTGTATAAATTTGCTATGCCCATGTATACCTTGCTTGCTATGCGTTTGATAGACTTTTATCTTTTATATGTACTTTTTGCCTTGGATATCTTAACTTCTTTAAAGGGGAGAAGAGATACCAGGTCCGGGGATACTTGCACGCGGTCCCTAAGCCACTCCCAACTCTTTCAGTCAGGTTTTCTCTATCAGCCCTGGCATAACCAATAAATCCATCTGCTTTACGGAATTTCCACAACACCTAGCCATGCTATGAACCTAGAGTTCCACAGGCTGAAACCCTCCAGAACTCTCATTGTTCGTTATTAAGGAGCCCAAGCGCTCTTGTTGCTGGCTCATGGACCAACAAGATTTGCAGAAGCGATTCTTTTTCCTAGTGTGTTCTCTGTTTGATATTTGATTAGTACCGCTCTATGAGGAAGTGTTTACTTGCGATGCAAATTGTCTAAGCTACTTGCCACTGGCTCGGCTACTCTTTCGAAGCCGAAAGCTAAGAATGAAGAGAAGCACACATTGTTTGCAGAATTTAGAGGTGTAAAAGCGAATGCTCTAGGCTTTAAACACATTTGTACACAGCATGGGACTATCATGAACAGCTGTGGAGATTGATGAGGTGGGCGACACCCATAGTCTCCCTCCATTGATTGGATGACATCGTCGAGCTAGTCGGGCTGGTCAAGCTAGCCGAACCAACTTTTGGAATGTCATACTTGTTTCAAAAATTCGCTCCCTGCATCCAAATCATCTTTTCCTTTCCTGCAATTCAACAGATTGGAGGGACACTATACTGCATCCTACTCTTCAGGGAATTGCTTCTAGATGAGCCTTTGAGAAGCCAGACGCCCCCGTGGACATCATCCCAGTCCACGCTTCCCCCCTTTTGACTACAGATCGCTGGACCTGTGTGCCCAGCCCAGAAGCTCTGGTGCTTTGTGTGAAGCCTGTGAGGGGCAGTTTCCTGCTCCGCCGGGTATCTATCAGACTGTCGACCAACTCGCCTTTGGCAAGCACCCCTTTCTTAGCACTCTGCCACACTACTGCCCCTTCGACGCCTTTGGGTTGCTCTCGCCGCGATTGCCAGTGTTAGGAAAGCGAGTCGACCAACTTGGGGTGCTCTTGCCTCGATTGCCACTGTTCAGAAGAGTGATTGACGCTACCTGTGTTTCTGAGAGCATTTTTTCTATGGATTGCTGGCTTCAGTTGATTTTCCCAATCGCTTCTTCCCCTCTATAGAACGCCTTAATGTCTAGCCTGAAGTCAAGCCCACTTGTTCTTTTAGACAGATGCATCTTATTTCCTAGCTAATTCGCGCTTCATTTCCTTTGCTGCTTTGATTGAACAAACTGTCTCTGAGCTCAACCGCGAGCTGTCGTTTTGGTAGGAAGCCCTTCGGAAGGCACCTCCGAAGCACTCGCCTTCTGGGTCTGGGTCCATTTGGAAGCTGTCTCCAATACACTCGCCCCTTTGGGATCAACTACTAAGTAGAACTCGATCTTCTTTTCTTGCGCAGCAGACAGTCTCACCCGGCATCGGCCATGTTCCCCATGTTTCCCAGGCCATACTTCTCCCCTCAACTATCCCTACTCTGTAAGACAGCCACGTCAATGTCTCCTAGCAGAGTCTGAAGTGTACCATGCAATTCCCTACCGCATCAGTACTGTTTCCCTCACTGTAGGCAATACCTCCTGAGATACATTGCCTTTTATGCAGATTCCCTTCAGTATCTCTCCCGCTCTGTAACTCTCTAAGTTCTTAGAGACAGTGCACTCTCGCCTTCCGGTATGAAAGCAAGGCACATCTGCAAATGCTCTTATGATATCTAGAAAGGCTTCCTACTGTTGTGAGTTGTTCCTTCCTTCTGATACAATCAAGAGGCCATGAAAAGCGACCTCTTTTCTGTCCTTGACAGAGTCAGAAAACAACCAGCACAGAAAATCGCATCTTAGTCTCGCCCATTCAGGTGCTACTTAACAGACAGCTACACATCCTCAGGATATGGAGACTCTCTTGTCTAGTGAATAAGAACGAAGCAACAAATTCATGCTTAACTTCTATCTCTAGCTATCTCCACCTATGCCTTTCTCAACACTTGAAATTCTCGTACAGTCTTTCTAGCTTGCTTTCGCATCCAGTGCAGCAATTGGGAAATTGTTGGGTTCTCCACTTGAACATGTCGAAACATTACAACAACCACATTTCACGATGAACAGCCACAACCATTTCCTTCTGTCCAGCTCTGGAAGGAGAACGTCGGGACGTTATACGCTGCCCTTCATCTAGCCTTCATCGGTCGCACCCAGTTTCTCTTCCATACTGCCCGCAGATGGATTTTGTGTGGAATACATCCCTGGAACAAGTTATTCAGATAAGGCGAGGCTGCCAAGGTCCTTTCTCCTTCATCGTTTTCGCTTTCAGCTTCCTCTCTCAAATTTCTGAAAACGATCAGCCACTCTTAATCCTTTGGAAGCTTATCGCTGAGACTTTAAATCTACCTCCAAGTTCCGAAAAGTATTTACCCAGTACTCTGCACACTTCCACGGTCGCATTGTGTACCAAACTTCTATCTGAATCTAGACACTGACAGAAGGGAGAGGGAGTCAATAATCTCATTACCGCTATCTATCAGAGGTCTGTTTCTTCTTCCAAGTCACGATGTCCAACCAAAACCAGTCATCAAAGCACCCTCAAAAGTCGCCCGCAGACCCTCGCTCTTCCGGCTTGATGAGAGCACTCCAGGAAACCGGTCGAATGCGCGGAAGTTCTGCCACACCAGCACCTCCCGCTCTGGTATCTCCAGCTCCAAACCGATCGTATCAGTCGAAGATCGAAAATCTCAGTAACTCGAGTCAGCACGAGATTTCCAGCTCTCGCACTATCTCCACTTGTCCACCAGCCTCTTCGTCGCAATATACCACTACACATAACAACAAGATGAACTCTACCGACGAACAGGAGATCTCCAACACTCAGCACCCCTTTCAGAAGCATACGATCTCATCTTCCCAAAATCCCAATCTCTACCGCCAAAAGATGAGTTTTGCAAATCAGCAAGATCCATCATACAATCGTGCCTTAATGACTACGCGCACAAGCTCGTCGTCCCAGGCCCCTGGTACCTATCACAGGGCTACGAATAGTGTTGTCACGCCATACACCATGCAGACCCCTGAGGTTGCTGGTCAGATGAATGGACGAACTGCTCAGTGGGCCCAGCACGTTGCGCAAAACGTGAGTGTCGCTCTCAACCCATTTCAATGCTTCTACTGACTTCATATAGACAATGTCTTTGGCAGACTTTTCAATCGGCTTTAATGAGTCGCTTGCTGAAGTCATCACAAAAGTTGGCCTTGCTAATGGCATCTCGGATCAGACCCGGGCATTCCTCCTGAGTGAAGTTCGCCAACTCAAGTCCGACTTCATCGATTCTCAACGCCTTCTCCAGAACCAATATGACAGTGATATGAAGGAGAAAGACGGTCTCTACGTGCAGCTCGAACGTATGGATCTCCAAGTCAAGAACGTGTGTGCAGATAGAGACCGATATGTCAAGGAACGAGATGAGCTTCGAAGAACTGTCAATGATCTGCGTCTGAAGGCGAAGCAATCAACAGAGCGATTGACCCAGTCCGAGGGACAATTGAAGGCCAGGCAGGCAGAGCTTATAAGGGAGATTGAGGCCAAGGACGAGCAACTTAAGGGAAAGAGAGCTCTTTGGCTTGAAGCACACCCAGGATCCAGTGCGCGTCGGGATGCCATGACCGCTATCAGAGATCCTTTCGCTTCCCCCACCACTGTCAAGCACACGGGATTCGGAGATGGTGCCATGGGTCATGCGAACTCCTCATCTATTCAGAGTCCTACTGTAGGGACCTTTGGTGTTCCAACCAACCCGTTCGCTATGCCAACTGGCACTTACATCCCTCCAACGAGTTCGTATGGCGGACAACCTTTCTTTAGCTCCCAACCTCCAAAGGGTCCAGCTCAACCATCCGGTGGTCCCCCGCGTGCCGTTCGCCGCAAGCAAGGCCACTCAACCTTGCCGACTGGAAAGGCTCGTCCTCCATCCCTCAGCATCCCCCAATCCATCATGGCAGATGTCACGGCCGTCCGAATCACCACCGAAGCTGGCAACTCCCCACCCAAGTCAACAGCTGCGTCAATGGCTGTTGTCCTTCACAGCAGTTCCGAGAGAGATCTTGTCCAACAGTATCAGGCTGACTTTGCCGAGCTTTTGTGCATTGCCGAGGGATGGTGCAAGTTGTACGCCAGCACCCCAAACGTCGATAATGACCAGAAGATCGCCAGATCTAATAACATTGTTTGGAGCTACATGACCAGCCTTACTTATCCCGGCCAACTCCAAGCCGCACAAACTCACACCATGGCCCTTCTTGGCGACCGCAAGACCCGATTCTGGTTTGTGATGCGAATGATCTGTAGCTATCTGGTCAAGGATGTCATGACCATTGATGCGTGGTACGGCTATAATGAGATGGTTGATGGCATGCTGAACGAGGTCAAGGCCGAGCTTGCAGCTCTGCGAGGTATGCTACTTTTTCCCCTGTCAATTAGTTTGAAGCCCAGCTAACTCTACTGCAACAAGGTGCCGCCAACGAATCTCGCCAGAAGTTGATTGACCAGCAAGCAGCAGCTGTTCTATCAATTCTGAGGTCCCACGACTATAATGCATGGCAAAAGGACAGATTGGACTACCATTCAAAGCAACTCCGCTATATGATCGGATCGTTGCTGAACAATGATGCTAATCGCAGTGCTGCGGGTCACGAATTGGGCGCCGTTATTACTAAGGCATGGAAATTGTCCGCGAGCATGTACACATCCCACTTGACCTTCCAGGTGTACTTCCCGGAGACTAGCACAAAATTCAATGCCAGTACCATGATTGCCAAGGACCAGCCAGGTATCGATCCCATGCGATTACAGGTCCAGCAAGTCCGACTGAAGTTGGTTATCACTCCAGTGATCACTATGAGGGACGACCGTGGAACCACTATTCGAGCCAAGAATTTACACCACGCACACATCCTCACGATGAATTGAAGCATGAGATCTCGTTCTGTCTGGCAACTCAGTTCGCTGATAGACTTGCTGATCTCACCCTTCAACCACTCACCTTACTCTTTCGAAACAACGAATATATTTAAGGGGAATGTTGCCGAAGATTCCTCCATTAAGATAACTTGCAAGCGACTTCAGATGCCTGCGGTACTTTCTTCATTCTCCCTGTGACAGCTAACCGGGACACAATAAATTCACAAAATTCAAGCTTTTGTTTATGCTCAAATATCGTTGAGCTGGTTTGCTTCGCATCTGGATCTCGTTGTCGCCAGCATCACCCGATGGTAGGAGACGTTCACGTTTTCAGACTACATTGCTCGCCTCTCGGATTTTTCGTGGTAGCTACTTGAAGTTGCCGGGGATTATCACCGCAGCTTTTGTCCTCGGATAGGAGCTTGCACAGGACACGACAGAAAAGTCTTTCTTTGATGCTTTTCGAGTGCAAGATACACATTCGTCCTCCTGCGTGGGGCATCTGGTCTGCATTAGGAGTTGCTTTGAGATGGACTCTGACAGTCTCAAGGCATAAAAGCAACTTCAAATGTTTTCCTCTGATATTTCCGGATGAGAATGGAATCTTGATTGTATGGATGGAGTGATTACACTTAGCCGAGGAACAGACGGAGATGATCGGTATGCTACTTCCGGTGGGAATGGTATGATGGATGCCATGGCAAAACACTTTCCAGATGGCGAAGGGAATCAAATACTCTGGTTTCTTTTTTCCTTTTCAAAGTGCTTCTCATGAGAACAATGAGAAATTCTTGCAAAATCCCTGTGTCTTACTTGTGATTGAATGTGAGTGATGATAAATGAGAGACTTGAGAAGCATTTGATTATACTACAATAGCCGAGTCGGACGTCTCTTCTAATGCATCACTTTGGACAATAAGTTTGTTCTAAATGTGATCAATTGCAAAACTTCCTCCTAGCTTCTGATTTACAACTTAGGGCGAACACTCGCTGAACATACACGCCTATCTCCAATGATTGGCAGTCGCGTCACGAGTGCTTGTTTTGCCACCCAAAACTCATGGACTCAAAGTTGGGGTTGAAAAGTGAAACCGAAATTGATGTTTTGAAAGTGAGCCTGCTCTTTTCAAAGTGAAGCTGATATTTGAAGGTGAAATCGTTGGCCTTGTCTGAGCAATGTGCTGCGGTCCCAGTGAGCAGCGGAATGGCGCCAGAGTGGCAAGGCTGGTTTTCAGCCTCCCTGCAAAGTTGACATGGAGAGGATGTCAAACACCTCAAAATCTCCTAAATTGGTAATGTGAAAGCTCTGCATTCGGGTAGCTCTTAACACGAATGTCCAGACTTCGAATGGTCCGTTGCTCCCAAAGACTGACTGACATTAGGATCCAGGCTTGTCCGTAGCCTTTGTATATAAGTCTCAATTGACATTTCCTTTCCCTCGTAATTCCGGCCTACTATATAACACAAAATCCATAATGTCACCAAAGACTCTATCCTTTAACTGCGCTCTCATCCCCGGAAGGGCCGGTGGCATTGGCTGGGCTATGGCCGAATACCTCATCTCCATTGGAAAGACTGATAATTGCTAGACGAACCAAAAAGACTCTCACCCAAGCAGCTAAAGAGCTTGGTCATAACACCTCTTACTACGTCCTCGACACCGGCAACATCGCTACTATTCTATCCTTCACCCAGAAGATCATCAAAGAACACCCCGAAGTCTACCGCATAATCAACAACGATGGTGTTCAAAGAGAACTCCATCTCTGTAACTTCGATCTCGCAAACGCAGACCAGGAAATGGACATCAATATCCGGGGGCCTACGCACCTCGCCATCGGATTCCTAGAGCACTTCAAAAGTAAGCCCAGCGCCACGATCATGAACGTCTCCTCCATCCTTGGCTTCATACCCACGAGTGTCATCAACCCGGAATAAAATGGAACGAAAGCCTGGCTCCATTTCCGGACCATGGATTTGAGGAATCAACTTAGCAAGGATGAGAAAGCTTATCAAGGTTACAGAGATCGCGCCGCCGACGGTGGCGACGAATTTGCGTAGGGATAGGGAGGACGCGGAGGGTAATAAGGAGAAGAATCCAAATACACTTTCATTAGAAGAGTTCATGGTCTTTGTGAAGAAGGGGTGGGAGAGTGACAGGGATATGATTGGTGCAGGGGTGAGTGAGGGTGTAGTAGAAAGGTAGGAGAAGGAGTTTGGTAGGAATTATGAGAAGGCTGTTTCTGGTTGAAGTATTGGCACGTCCGAGTGATGAGTATGAAGCATGTTTAATGAATCAGGAAATAGCATTTATGGCTATGACTATCCTCTATTTTTGGGTATCATCTTCCTCATCCTAAAACCCCCTAAGTGTAATGCACCTGTCTAATGCGATGATGCCAGCGACCAAGAATGAGAAGAGTAGCAGAAATCTATCGAACATGTTCGAGTCGCCGCAATGTGGCTTTTCTGTGCCATCAAGAAATCTAAGGCCCAAAGTAGACAGTGATTGATGAAAAGGTGAGAAAGAAGTAGCAAGGAGTACATGATCTCCTGGCCTCTTCGCTTGTCCGTTTGTGAACAAGCCGCTGGACTGACGCGCCACGAGCGATCTTGGGGTGTCATCAAGAACCAAAGGAAGGCGTCCTATGGTCTTCTGATCTCTCCACTGGCCCGTCTGCGATCAAGTCTCTTGACCACAGCGCCAAGGACAACTTTCAAAATCCCGTCTCCTGTAAGTCCGACGCCTCCCTCGCTGGCGCTGACTCCGCCAGTCCAGGTCACCGTATCGACCATATCTCTGACTCCGCCGCCCAACTCGCTGAGCCCATCGTCGAGCTCTTGCAGGGCTTCCTTAGCGCCTTCCTCGTTTCCAACTTGGAAAAACTGAACACCAACTTGAAATGGTGGCGCATCGAGCTTGTCGAGCTTCTTTGCTGCCGACAAAAGCACAGACTCAACATCGTCCGATGGAACTCCATCCGTAAGCACAATGAGATTGAGAGGCTTGAGCTCTCTGTTGGCAGCCAACTCGCTCTCCAACTTCGCCAAATATGGCTTCAGGATATTGTGGATTTTGATGCCAGTAGGAGTTCCGCCCTGCGGTCGGACTCTATTAAATACTGAGTGGACGCCAGTCGAGTTCTTGATACCTCTGTATCCGCCAGCGGCAATTCCGTTTGATGGTTCGCCTGAGTCGGAGCTCTTGTGGTTTAGGAAGTAGATGTCGATGCCGTCGCTGTCGTGCTTTGTGATGATTGGGGCGATGGTGGAGAGGGCCTGTGTGACTTCGCGCCATGAGCGGCCGGCCATGGAGCCGGAGTCATCGATCAGAAGGGTGGTATCAAAGGTTCCGAGGAAGGAGTAGGGGTCCTCGGCTCTGCCAGAGCTGGAGGTGGCGGTGGCGGGTCTTGATGATGCGGCTTCTGGAACTGGTGCTGGGAGCTCAGAAACTGCAGTGGGGTTGAAAACTGGGCCTGTAAGTACAGTTAGTGTTGAAACTGAAACTTTAGGAAAAAATGCATTACCTGATGCTGCTGTTGGTGATGGAGTATATGCTGGTGGAGGCTCGTTTGATGGAACCGTGAAAGCATTCATGCCCGGGCGATCTGGTCGTCTCGTAGCTGGTGAAGGGTTGGCAAGGGGGCTTGTTAATCGATTCATTCTTGCTCCAACTTCAGCAGGTGAAAATGGGTTCAAGTCTGCTGGGCCTCTGAAAGTGGGTGTTGTGTGCGTTTGAAGCTCTTCGTGTGAGTGGCTTGATCCTCGGGAGTGATGGGAAGCATTACTGCCTTTGCGGGCGATTTTGCGGATCGAACCCAGGAACGATCGTGTCACTGAATCAGATTCGTGAACGCTCCATGGTGATCCTGAAGGCATAGTGGGAGATGTTGCGTGAGGCATGGAGAAGGTTGGAGGCTGTTTGTTAAATAGAGTTTGCCTTGGGAGTTTGTTGTGAATGTCTGAGTGACTCAGATGTTTAGTTGCTGGTGATGATAATGAAGGCAAGAGAACATTCATGAAGAAGGCATCTTTATATGTCTACCTACCTGATATCGCGCCATTGCCATCAAGGAATGAGTAAGCGAAGCGTGATTTGGAAAGAATGGCTGCAAGTCTGCCAAGGCTGTGCCCAACCCCATTCAGAAGTTATAATGACACTTCGTTTCATGGCCACCCGCCACTGAAACTCGGCATTTCGTTATTCGGCAAGGAATTTGATGAACGAAAGGAGCTTCAAAACTGTAGGACTTCATTTCATTGATTGTCGCAGCTTCGCCTACAGAAGGAATGGCATGTCATTCGCTCGCTTCGCTAAGCCCTCTGACATGGAGGCGCAGCACTAATCACAGAATGGACGAGGCAACTGACAGCCCTGTTTTTCCATTGCGCAGCATCTAAGCCCATGTCCTTTGTGCCTGATGAGAGAGCCCAAGACCCATTCATCCCCAATGGCAAGAATCGAAATTTCCTTTCCAGTGTCGCTGCAGATCATTCAAACGGGAGCATCGACCATCCCCCGCGTTTCGACGGATTGCTGGGACCAATGATACCATCTCAACGGATCATATGCATGCTTCAAGTCGGCGGAGGGGAAATTACAACAAATCCTTACAAATGCAGGAACCCAAATGAGATCGCTAAATGATATCCGCAATTGAGGCTCAACTTCTCTTTCACGACAGATGCTTAGAAGGCTATGTATGCCTGGCATTCACCGAGGCACCTGTTGGGAATGAGCAGTAATCTCCTGAGGGAGAAGGAGCGATGCCAACACCCTCAAGGGCAAATGCAAATTGAGGCAGTACGAAAGGCATCATCCAACCAGGTCATCTGAAGCTACCGCGCGACAAAAGAAAGGCTGAAGGCTGTATCAGCTGTAGCCCAATTTCAGCCTGGTCCAATGGCCACTCAACTGTCGCTATTCCCGTCAAGTGATTTGTTCTGGGCGTGAGCTATACGACGGCCTAATTTCCTAAATTCTTTCAAAATCTTTTAAACTGGTGACTTGAGCCATTTCATGATCTCACCGAGTAAACTACTAGGCTCTTATTTACATTTCGTGGATACAATCTGCACAGTGGAGGCTCTTGTAGAGTGGCTGTGTCAAAATATTGTTCATGAGATTGAGGCTACTTCAAGGCTATAAGAGCCGAGAGACTGGGCATGACTTCATAACTAGCAAGATCAGGAGCTTTACTTTTTTCTTAATGCTTGGCCTCGTGTCTGAGGAAGCAGCAGGTGTGGTCTCGATGAAAATCTCGAGGACTTCATCGGTTTCGAGGAAGCAGGTGACTGTGCCGATACCAGAGCCAGTTTCAGCAAGTCCCAGCGGGCCAACACTGCCATTGCGCCAATTTATGTCACGGTGATCGTCGGTTCCAAATTCGCGGAGAAGGGAAAAGAATCACAATTGTGGCTTTCCTTTAGGTTATGTACGATATTTGAAGTAGAATATTTACACGAATTTTGTCCTCCACCGTTAAAACTCTTTCAAGCAACTTAGTTGACAACACATGAGTATGCGGAAGTGCTGAAGACAGCATCAGAGCCTGATAGAGTCAGTAAATACCTTAAACATGGTTTCGAGAAGCAGCAACGTACCGGTGAATGCCTCAGTACCAGCACCAATGCTCAAGAGATACTGGCTTGAAGAGAAGCTGAAGCTGCTCTCCAAATAGGTATAGAATGCCTTCAAGTCGCCAGAGAAGCTTGTGGTCTCGCTTGCAGCGACGAAGCTGTACACAGTTGTGTCTCCGTTGGGTCCTGAGTACAGCTTCCAGCTCACGCCAGCAATGGTGGGTGTTGCGACGGTTGAGCCAGTCGAGGAGATGGGGCCGGCACCTCCGAGGGCTGCGAGCCAGATCATTATCTCGTATTCGTTGGATCCTGTAGCAGAGGAGGATGTGAACATGTCGTAGGAGACGTCAGCGACGATGCTTGTTCCAGTGTAGCTGAAAGTTATCAGTGTGAGCTCGCCGTTGTACCAGAGCTATATTCTTACCTCCACTCCCAGGTCGTTGGGATAGTGCTGATAGCAGAGATCTGGTTGATGGTGGACTGGGTGACCACGGTATTGGCGTATGACTTAACAGAGCTGGAACCGCCCTCCCAAGTCCAAGAGGTTGACCAGACAAGCGTACCACTAGAATCGGAGTCGACTGTGGTGCACTGCGAACCGGAGGTTGCTGCAGCTTCATCCCACAGGTCTTGATACACAGTGTATGTTCCAGTAACAACACTGTCCCATTGTCCGCAGATGGTGGTCGCACGCTTGTCGAGGGTTGGCGTAGGCGAGGCAAGAGCCGCAGTTGAGAGGACAAGAGGAAAGAAAGCTTGAGTGAACTTCATGATGGCGATTATTATGGTAGAAAGGAGCGTGCCGATTGAGTTGCAATGCAGAACAAGCAGCAGCTAACACGGAGAAAGACATATTTATATACTCGTAGCTAAACCCAGTGCTGTACGATGACAGGTGGAGTTGTCAAGAGATTCCAGGGGATAGGAAGGAGAAACTGGATCCTGCCAACCCCGCAATTGTTGATCGATGTAGATGACCATGTGCTCTTTTTACTGGTTTGTTTCCAGGACCAAGATTCGGCAGTCGACCTCCGAGAAGTCACGATCCCCTGACATGCGAAGTTGGCCAGGGGTCGTGTGGAGTGCGTCTGGTGGGGTTTGAGACGTCTCCAAGTTTCAAAACGGGATTCCGCCAATCGCTCACTAAAAAATCACTATAGGCAAAACTGCATCGTGGACCCCTTTATCCGATGAGCTAGCGACCTATTATTCCGTCTATGAACATCAACTTCACAAGTTCTTCAATTGGGGATGTCGGTTTCTCGGTGATCAACGTTGTTTATGACCACGTTGAAGGCTTTACGGGCCGGGAGATCTTTGGAATGGCTTCTTGAGTGCCGGAGATGCTGCAGATTGGCTTGAAGAGTTGAAAATATGGCGTGCATAGCATCATATGATTCCTAGGTTGGGAAGTAAGTCCGTTATGAATGGGGACGTGGAAGAATAGGGGAGAGGCTGTGGTAGTTTTCAATTTCGATGCTTTGACGTGATAACCGAGCTTGTACCGCAGACATGGCTCCACCATGCTTGAGAGTTGATGAGGGCAGACGTAACACTGCGCTACAAAGGTGGTACTGAAAATCAGTCTCCCTCCTTACCGACGATTTGTCTCCAGCTAAACAGACCTGGGCTGAATATCTTCGTAATTCGTAGGAGCGTATTGGTCGTTTTGACCGAGAGGATCGATTGAGTCCAAAGCACTTCAGAACCTTGTATTGCAACGGTGACTCAGATCTTCAGATGAGAAAGCGTCGAGGGATATGGAGACAGTAAGAAAAGAGAAACCTGACATCGTTGAGAGTTGTGATCGATAGAGAAGAGAGTGGAAAATACTGCAGAAGACTTTCCTCATGTAACTTTGTAATAGCTACAGTCTATCTTTGGGTAAGACTACTCTAAATTTTGAGGAAAGAGATAAGATGGATCCCTTACTATGACCTCCAACCCATATAACTTCCTTCTCCCCTCGCCGACCCGACCCTAGGGTCTGTGGTGTTCTATTCAATCCCTCAAGTCAGCAGCTGTGAAGGATGTCTTCTTCAAGTCACTCGCAGTGAGGCTCGCGAGAGCCAAAACTTGTACGGTCGTGGCATAGACAAGGCAAGGCAAGGCGCTGTATAAGGGACGATCAAGTTTGCCGTAAATAGGTTACGTGGAAAGCGTGCGGTCTCAAATCTTTGAATCGAGAGTGTCCATCTTCTCTACTAGTTCAGTCCAACAGAGTGAAGAAAAATGTCATGAACAGACACTTTGGGGTGAACAATCACGTGCAGCTACTCAAGCTTGGCACGAGTTTCTGCCTCTAGTCTCCGTTCTCCGTGAGCCTCAAAGAAGTTCCCCACATTACCCATCGTCGCATCATCAAAAGTCATCACTTTCGCGCCCGAATATCATCGAGACTAGATCGCATACCCCTTCACCGTATTACAATACAACAACTAGCAGTACTCGACTTGTGTCACACCGCTCGCTCCCCGCAGCCTCAGACATCGCGCGCAATCCGGAACCGCATTACCTTGATGGACAAAGTACTTTGAGGCAGCGATAAGGCAGGAGAGCAGTGAGCGCGCTTCGGCGCCTTGAAAGATACGGCATTTCACCTTGTTGGAGATGGCGCCCTCTGCGACAGGAACTCCGTCAATGTCTTCTAAACCTAAACGCCCAATACCACCCGGCATCCAGACAAATGGAATCAATTCTTCAACTTCGTCCCCCTCACCCTCTATGTCGGCGAGCCGACTTCCCTCCACCGGCAAAAATCCCCCAAACTCGGCAACAAGTAGTGGAACGGGGAGCAGTTCTGCTGTGCGGTCTGTGAATCGCAGCGCCAGGCGGGATGTCCTACCGCAGCAGCTTGGTAGAGGACAAAGAAATAGCAGCGCGGGGCTACGATCTGCCAGTCTCGCGGGGGAAGTTATGATTCCCCAGACTTCGGAGCCTCCTCCATATAGTAAGTTCTGGGCCCATATTCAGAGATCTCGCTAACGTATTAAGTCAAAACCGATGAATATATCCTCAAGAAGTACCGAGGCCGGCCACCGTCCCTGGTACTCCATCTCTTCCCACAACACTTTAGATTTGATGGCCAGCAGGGTAACTTCACGTACAAATCGCCTATGAAGGTCATGCTTGAACATCTCCGATCGCGAACTATTCCTCACGAATTAATGTTCGTGGCGCCCAAAGCCTTCGCGGAGTTACCATTCTACGAAGGCTGCATGATAGTCCAAGTCCATGACCACAAATCGATTGCCTCACCCCAGAGCTCGACCAAAAAAATCTCAAGTTCCCCCAATGATGACCCTACTTCCATTCACAAATACAATAACTACCTCACACCCTCCCCATATGTTCCATTTTTGAACGAGAAGTTAGGATCACCAACGGAGGACTCGAAGGGGAAAGAGCAGGATAAAGAGAATATGCCAGCTCCCGCATTGCCTGGTGACGGGCAGCGAAAAAACGAAGCCCCCAAGAAGCCGAAAATTACAACGATTGTGCTTCATCCTACGCCCCTCACTGGCTTTGCCGATCTTACACATAGAGTCACGGCCGAACCTCAGCCTCCTGCAGATGGCTCTCGTAGGGATTCAGTGCAAAACGGGCCTATGTCAGCGACTGTCCCTCCTACTCCGAACACGGCCGTTCCTCCTACCCCGCAAACAAGTATGGCTCCTCCCGCAAAGCGAGTGAAGAGATCAAAAGCGGATTTTGATCTGAACAGTGTGCATACTTTTGAGCAACAAGTTCTTCTGACGATCACAGCCCCGCTGGTGCTAGATCCTGTGTCCTCTGCTGCGCAGTCCGCTGCCCTCTTAGAGTCAATGTCTCATCCGATGCACTCGGAGAAACCACCTGCACCCAAGACTAGGAAGAGGACCGTTGCTGAAATGGCCGCTGATGAAGCGGCTGCGGCAGAGCTAGAAAAATTCATGCTCGCTCTCGACGAGCGGAATGCCTCGAAGATGCAAGGAGGACTCAATGCGTCTGATGGCGATGGCCAGGCTGGTGGTACCTCCTTTGAGCCGCGGTTCGAAAAGTTCAAGGCACTTGAGAAAATCAAGGCGGATCATGAAGAGACCAAGAGAGCAGAGAAACAGCGACGGGAGGAGGCTGACAGGAAGCTTCAGTTGGAGCGGGAAAGAAATAAACTTAAGGAAGAAGCTGCGGCTCGTGAATCTGCTCAGGCTAGGCCTTCGATTACTGCTCAACAGGCCGCTGCTGCTCAACAAGCACGACAAGAAGCTCATAGGCGTTCGTTGGCTGCCCAGCAAGCTGCGGCGCAAGGAGCTTCTGCGCAAGTTCAGCATGCTCATCCCCAGACGAATGGACTTGCTCCGAATGGTGTACCAGGCCAGCCTCAGCGCTTTCACCAGCAAGTTTCCCAGGCCCAGGCCTCGTCTCCTATCGTTCGCAATGGCACACCGCAAAGCCATTCATCTCCTACGGTGAACAACATGGGAAATGTCCCAATGCAGCAATCTACTTCAAGTATGGGTGGAAGCCCTCCACGGCCAGGATCTGTGGTACAACAAAATCACCCTCAGATGGGAGCTCCGCAAGCTCATGGTATGACCACTCAGCGAAGTCAGCAGAGTCACGCCGGTACGCCCCGAATGCCGAATGCAACGCCGAATATTCAGTCTACGCCTCTTAATCGACAAATGAGCCAGACGCCTCGCATGAGCCAAGCAAGTCCACTTCAAGGAATGATGGCACAGACCCCGCAAATGCCGATGATCAATGGGCCGAACGGGCCTCAGATGATGAATCAGGCACAGGCAGCGGCGGCAGCTGTCCACAACCAGAGGATGCAGATGATGCAAAATCAGACGCTCCAGAATGGTATGGTGCCTGGCCAGCAGATGAATGCCCAGCAGATGATGCAAGCCCAAATGATGCGCCAGCAGCAGGCACGAGCGCAGCAGCAGCAGGGTATGCCTAATCTCCAGCAAAATTATGCCGCGCAATTGGCTGCGATGGCTGCGCGAGGAGGAGGGATGCAACAGAACATGAATCAGCAATTCATGAACAATCCTGGGATGGCCAATGTCCAGAATATGCAACAGATGCAACAATTGCAAATGAGAGCGGCGCAGGCTCAAGCTCATGCTGCTCAACAGCAACAAATACAGCAGCAGCAGCATCCACAACAATTCCCGCCACAATTGCAACAGCAGGTTTTGCAGTTGGCGAACCAGTTGTACCAACAGCAGAGGCAGATGCTCAACCAGCAGTATCATGGCGGCGTTCCGGAGGAGATAGATAGGACGCTGAGGGTTCAATGCCAACGGAAGGCTCAGGAGAGAGTACTACAGGAGAGGATGCGAAGACAGCAGATGATGCAGGCTGCCCAACAGCAGGGTGGTATGCAGCAGGGCATGATGCAGAATATGCAAAATATGCAGAACATGCAGAATGGGATGGGTATGTAGGCATTATCGGCGTTCGCGTGTTTGGGTAGGACTCGTCTTTGGTAAAAGACATGGGCGTTGGTACGGACGATGATATGAATAGGGGTGGGATGGTGTACTTATTGTATCTGCACATAGAGGCCTAATATTAGTGCTTCTCGTTGAATGCTTGCAAAGGTGATTAGTACTACGAACTTAGACATTTTCGTGCGAAGGTAGAGAGATGGGCTCCGCTCAGTTATTTTCTGCCTCCGACCGTTTGATGAGTACCAGATTAATTAGATCATAAGATAATACCAAATATAAGGTTATACTGCTATATAAGGTAACGTTTTAAGTGAAGCTCTCTCAATAAGAATATAAGATATCTTAATTTTGGTGGGAAATGGATAGGGGGCGGGCTTACAGGGGTCATTTGTATGGTACAGTACCGTGCATTAAGTCTGAATACCCCTTATTTATAGCTGTACATCTTATTGGTTCGCGTAACTTTTCTAACGTCTCTATTGGACCAACTTGTTTATTTTGACCAAGGGGGGGTTGGTGGGATAGGTATTCAGACTTAATGCACGGTACTGTAACGTTTTTATAAGGTATGTCTATCTAATAAAATATGGTTCCCCAGGCTGCTCAGACTTCCGACGGTCAGATAAGATATTATCTTGTGATCCAATTAATCCGGTAGGGCTCTCTTGCTTATACGTTTTGAATGAGTGGGTTCTACTGCTTATAACTTTGAATGAGTAGTTTAGTCGAGAGATCAAATAGGTGATATATTTGAGAACTAGAAATGGATCAATGTTCTCACCCTGACAAGGTAAATCGCCGTTTTCCGTCATCTTCTCCTCTCGATGAGAGTCTTACCCAGGTATGAATATTAGAAATGGATTATGACTGGATGGCAAAAGAGGTCTCAAAAGGCAGTATGGACTTCGAAAAATGGAGGGATTGACCACGATTCAACAGGGAACGGCATCTCGTCTGCAAGCGTTCCAGGCTGGGAAAGAGTATATCTCGCGAGTTCCGTAATTGGCATGTATTTTCTGCACTCGTGAACGCCCTTTGGTATCCATGACCCGAACCTCGACGCTGGGGAGATTCCCTGTATCCGTACGCCTAATATCTCTGCGTACGCCTTTTGCAACATATTCGTACAAACCCTATCCTATATAACCAGCCCGATGACGATCCAAGTGATCCGCGTTGACGGAGCAATTGCCTCTTACCACGCATTCATCCTCACTCCCCACCCCTCCTCCTTCTCCACTCCCTCTCCTGCTCATTCCACTCCTCATCACTCCCCGAAAACTTCGGAAACGGCTCATTGAACGCCTCTCCCCACTCCATCTTCCGCTCTCTACTCTGCCACACATCCTCACTACTCTCCTTCCCCAGCTCCTTCGCATACTTCTTTCTGTCCCGCTGCTTATACCACTCTATAACTGCCCCCTCCTTGGCTTTATCCCCATACCCTCTCGTCCGCATGCAGAACCAGAACTTGTTCCAAGAGTCGGAGCAACTGCGTAGTTCACCGTACCGGTAGAGATCGTTGAAGCGCCCGCCGAAAGAGTTGCAGTAGAAGGCTTCGTCGAAGGCAGTGCGGCAGGACATGGTTCGGGGGAGGAGTTGCTCGGAGAGAGGCTCGCTGAAGGGGGAGGAGGTGGTGGGTGACGGTTTTGTGGAGGAGGGAGGGGCCCGGGGTACGCGGTTGTATTTTGTGCTGCTGGGTGAGGTATCGGCGGATAGTTCCTGGAGGAAGGACTGGAGTTCTTGTTCTGCAAGCTCGTCGCGGGAGAGGGGTTTGGATGGTGGAGGTGTTGATTCTTGGTTCACTGTTGGAGGAGCATTTGCCTCTGGGGGAGGCGTGGAGGTTGACCAGAGCCAGCCCATGATTGCGGTTTGAGATGAGAATCTAAGGGATTCAACTTGATGTTAAGCATGCTCACATCCAGCTTCTTTTTGCCGGAGTCGGAGCTTTCCTTCTCCGACCCGATGATTCCCCGGTTCGGCAGCAAAAGGGGTACTACAGGCGATCTCAGGCGATGCCCTGTAGCGAATTGCTCCTGTATCCCACCGCATAAATCTTGGCGACTTGCTCTCTTTCTCAAAACTCAGGAGACCCATTGTAATCCCCTTTCAACTGCCGCGCAATGACTCCCAAATCTCAGCATAAAGTCACAACAAGCTCCTACGCGGACCGAGCTGAGAACGTCCCTCACCCGCTCTCGGCATATCTCCTGCGGCTGATGACCCTCAAGAAGTCGAACCTCTGTCTCAGCGCGGATGTTTCGACAACAAATCAGCTGTTTAACCTCGCAGATGCATTGGGGCCCTCAATTGTCGTCCTCAAGACCCATTACGACCTGATCAACAACTGGGACTACAATCCTACGACCGGCACGGGAGCCAGGCTCGGGCGCATCGCTCGCAGACATGGCTTCCTCATCTTCGAGGATCGCAAGTTCGGCGACATAGGCAACACAGTGCAGCTACAGTATACTGAAGGCACAGCGAAGATCATTGAGTGGTCGCACATCACGAATGTGAATATGATACCGGGAAAGGCGGCTGTGGACGCGTTAGCTGATGCTGCAACAAGGTGGAGAGAGAGGAAAAGGTACGAAGTCAAGACGGATATCAGTGTTGGTACGCCACGGCCTGAGAGCGTGGATTCGGATGGTGAGGAGGATTATGACGAGGATAAGACGAGGACGCCTATGCCGGAGGACCAAAATCTGGATGCTTATAAAGCCGCGTCTGCCGGGAGAAAGGCGAGCATTGTCTCCATAACTACGGTGTCTCAGCACTTCGAGCCTGCCAATTCGCCAAGAAGCCACGAAGATTTTGGAGAGGAAGTACTGCCAGGCATTGAGGAGGCACCAATGGAGAGAGGTCTTTTGATATTGGCTCAAATGTCAAGTAAGGGCAACTTTATGACGAAGGAATACACACATGCTTGCGTGGAGAGTGCGAGAGAGCACAAAGACTTCGTGATGGGCTTCATCTCGCAAGAATCACTGAACGCGGACCCCGATGACAAATTCATAAGCATGACTCCTGGGTGCCAACTGCCTCCGGAATCTGAGGACGAGGATGCCGAGGTCCAAGGCGATGGAAAAGGTCAGCAATACAATACACCTGGAAAAATTATCGGATTGATGGGTAATGACATCATTATCGTTGGACGGGGCATCATCAAGGCTGCAGATCCTGCTAAGGAGGCGGAACGATACAGGAAGAAGGCATGGAAGGCGTACGAGGAAAGGATTCATTCATAGACTACTTCAAGGAGTGATGGAGCAATGGAGTTTAGCGTCACAGCGAGCAAAAACAAGGTCTGATGGGAAATCCGGGGCAGATACCCAGGAAGGGAAAGGGGTGTCTCACGATGTAATCTTTTCAAATAAAAAGTGTGTTTTCAATCTCTTCAATGGACGTCTCGATTCTTTTTATGCTCGTAGAAGCACAGCACTTCAATTGTACCAGGCAATTGGTTAACCTTTTGGCCCCGAATTGCGCTTCTCTGGACTACTGGGGCTCATCAGTTGCGTTTTGTGATGTTAAAACTGGAAAGGTCATATCAACATTGGAGCCTCCAAGGTCCTTCTCTGATCTTGTATCTCCCAGGTGGATGTGAAGTACTGCTCGATTCGCTCCGCTAATTTAGAAACTCTTCGTTCTCAATCTTCGTCTTCGAATCTTACAGAGTGGCCCGATACCCAAGTTGCTGAGAGACCCTTTCTGTGGGCACATACATAATACGAATAGAGCGATATTTCATCCCCTAATGACTAATGCTCGCTTAATTAAGCGGTACTCAGGGGGAGAATCATGCTTATTCCTATGCTTTGTTCATTACATACTTACTCTGAATCGCCTATTCTTTCTGTTCTGGATTCGATCATGCTTGTATAACAATCATTGGACCCACAGTTAGTTGCTGACTTCTGAACAAGTGATTCTCTAGTTATGAACCTTCACTACCATCAACTTCTGACAAAATATTGGGTACCAGTATGTTGTATATTTGAAAATTATTGACGAATCAAGAGTAATATACACTATTTAAACACTAGTGTTCTTTAATCTTAAATTCATCCAACGCTGTTTGGTTTCTATTTCCATCTCTCGATTTTTTGACATTGCCAAAAGCGCAACCGGCGTGTATTTTCTACCGTAATTGCAGTGACCTCATCGCCGGCGCGTTAACAGCCAAGTTCAGAATCAGCCTACTCTGCAAACGCCTTGCGCCGCTCGACTTCATTCAAGTGGGCTACGAGGAAATACACTGAGAAAGATGTTTTGACAAGCAAATGGGCGCAACAATGCAGTCCTCACGGCGCATCTATTTCAACCCTACAAGCATCCCTTGCTTGAGGACGCCTAAGCCTCCCAGGCGTAACTTCTACAAGGGCGGGAAGCTTCCCAGGAAGGTTCCAAACACTACGGAAACATGGAGGGCATTCCGCAGAGCGAGTACAGAGACCGGGGAAGATCAAACGGGGCACATAGCAGCTGGGTTAAATGAGGGGATTCTTTTCTTTGATAGTAGGTCAAATCTCCTCGAGTCTTCATATCTACTGGAATATTCCCGAATAACATGATATATAGATCTTTTCCCCCTCAAGCTCAATTGGCTTCTTCGACTACCACTACAAACCGACCGAAATCTATCTGATCTGTTATGGCGGTTCAACAATGCAAGCTTAGGGTCGTTCGAGCCTCTAACGCTTGTGAAGCGTGCAATTCCAGATTCAGTCCCTATGAAGGTCACAGAGATCATACCAAGATTGAAGGATGGGGGAGCATTCGTGAAGTTTTCTCATCCAAATGGAATTTCGGCAAAGGATATTGAAGGTACAATCTTTTCCTGAGCTTCAGTAGCCGCTGCCCTACTAAAACAGTACAGGTCTCGTCTCTCGGTATCTGTCCGAAAACCCCATCAAACCGTGGTTCAATCCATTTCGCAGAATAAGGGCTAGTCTAGTTGAAGGAAAGCCATGGCTGGAGGACTTATACCGATTCCCGAGCACAAGGATAAAGGTCGAGTTTGTGCCGACAAGTCCTGGAGAATCTGCCACCGAGCTCTCTCAGGAGACCCTATACAGCCTCTTCAGGAGATATGGAAAGCTTGCCGAGATTTCATCCCAGGCGTCTGACTCCAAGGTACTTCCGAAATTTGCCTACCTCGACTTTGCAAGAATGCGCCATGCAATAATGGCAAGAAACTGTATGCATGGATTCAAGGTTCTAGAGGCCGAAGGAGGCGGGAAAGCTGGAACTGAACTTCGCCTTTCCTTTGAACAGAAGGTGAAAGCTCACTGGATCTGGGACTGGCTTGTTAGTCATCCTAGAGTGGTAATTCCGGCCGTCGCAGCTATTGTCGCAACTGCAACCGTTGCCGTATTTGACCCGATTCGAACATTCTTTATAAAAGCTCATATCGAGCATGCCTTCCACCTGAAGGACAACAAGTGGTACAAATGGTTCAAAAGCCAAGCTACAGATATCTTCAGTCGACTCCATAAATCGGAGGAGGCGAGCCTAGGAGCCATTTGGGACGACCGCAAAAAAGACATTGAACAAATACAGACTTGGTTGATGGAGACTGCTGATGTAAGTAGACATTTCTTTGACTACCCTGGACCCTGGTTGTTCAAATTTCTCTCCCACCTGAATATCTCTACCGCCTCGATAAGCCTCTCTTTTGATTTTCAGTACTAGTTAGTACTAATACTAACACACCCCTTTCAGACTTTCATTGTGGTTTCTGGCCCCAGAGGCTCGGGCAAAAAAGAATTAATCCTGGATCAAGCCTTGAAAGGACGTCCAAACACACTCCTCATCGATTGCAAACCGATTCAAGAGGCTCGAGGAGATAGCGCAACCATTGCAGCTGCGGCAAATTCTGTTGGATACCGTCCCGTCTTCTCTTGGATGAACAGCATCAGCAGCTTGGCAGATCTTGCAGCACAGGGAACAATTGGCGTCAAGTCCGGGTTTAGTGAGACTCTGGATGCCCAATTGGGCAAGATCTGGCAAAATACAGCTACGGCCTTGAAACAGGCCGCCCTCTCCAAGCGGGACAAGAAATCGAAAGACGCCAACCTTAGTGATGATGACTGGCTCGAAGCTCATCCTGAGTGCCGGCCTGTGGTTGTCATCGATAATTTCCTCCACAAGAATGAGGAAAGTAGTGTTGTGTACGACAAACTCTCGGAATGGGCAGCCGGGCTCACAACGTCAAACATCGCGCATGTGATTTTCCTCACGAATGACATCTCCTATTCCAAATCCCTGAGTAAAGCTTTGCCAGACAGGGTGTTCAGGCAGATTGCCCTTGGAGATATCTCTCCTGAGGTTGCGAAGAAATTCGTAATCACCCATCTTGATACCGAGCTCGCTGACCCGACCGGTACCGATGTGAAATTGACAAGTGACCAGCGACGTCGCAATCTGAATGAGTGAGCAGAAATATCCTTTTTCTTTAAGGTCTCATGAATTTCGATGGCTTCGTTCATTTTCTTCCTCAGGCTGCTTCCAATAACTACACACTGACTTCCCGGTCTTGCAGATTGGATGGTTGCATTGAGATTCTTGGTGGCCGGCTTACCGACCTTGAATTCCTAGCCCGGAGGATGAAGACTGGCCAAAGTCCAAGGTAAGAATTCGATTGTTACGATGGGTTGAATCTCGAACTTTTCAAGGGACGATAATACTAACATCTTGATGATATAGACAAGCAGTCAATGAAATCATTGACCAGAGCGCTTCCGAGATCCTGAAGATGTATTTGCTCACAATCGACAAGGGTGATCGAAAGTGGTCACCCGAGCAAGCTTGGTACTTGGTCAAGTCACTTGCGAATGACGACAGCCTCAAATACAACGAGGTTCTCCTATCGAATACGTTCGCATCCTCACTCACTCCATCAGCCTCCAGCGGAGAGAACGTTCTCGAGGCATTGTCCGCTGCTGAGTTAATCAGCATTAAGACTCAAAATGGCCGTCCAGAAATCGTCAAAGCTGGGAAACCTGTATATCAGGCCGCGTTCAAGAAGTTGACCGAGGACAGGGTGCTGAGAAGCCGAATGGACTTGGCGATTCTCACAGAGCTGACCAAAATCGAGACAAAGAGTATAGACAAGTACGAGACGGAGCTGAACATGCTCGGGAGCCTTCCGAGACAGCCTAGAGAGGTCGGGTCGAGAGTCCAGTATCTCCTAGGCAAGTTGGCAGCAAGTCAACAGAAAGTGGAAGCGTGGGAGAAGAAAATGGGCGACCTGAAGAAGATACTGACTGATGAGTATTAAAAGGGGCTTGTTGTAAATATACCCAACTCAACTGTAAGAATTCAAAGAAGATTATTAAATGCAGCAAGTGCGCCAAAACATCGTGTTCAAGCTATTTATTCCACAGTACAGTTGGCTCAAAATACGATTCAGTATCACGGTGCCAAAATCGCCTAGCATATCCCGAAACATCTTTTCGTACATCAAATATTCGCGTTCCATGTTGCATGCATCTTGTTCATTCGTGATATCCTGAAGCTTGTTACGTGCTAGTCCACGGAGGCAAAATTTTCGCTTCCAACCATTCCTCAACCTTCTCATCCATTCTCATCGTCTCATTGAAATTTTGAAGATGGGGCAGAGAATGACGCATTCATCCATGGCGGCAATCCTGGGAATCCTGCTGCTGGTTTGAACTGTTCGACCGGGGTCTAAATGTCGAGGAATCAACCGGAATATAATCGTTTGGGATATTCGCGCTCCCATTCATGCCAGCAGGCATAGGACTCGCAGCAAGACCTCTCGGAGGCATAGGCGCAGCAGTCGCTGGTGCTTTTGCTGGAGATGGAGATAGAGGTTCCGGTTGGTCATCAGAAGGCGCTTGCGTGAAGTGTTAGTGAAGCTAGCGCCAAAACAAAGAAGTCCAAAACACTAATGATCTCCTGCTTACTTCTCTCATATCCTCCCTCGCACGGAATGGAACTGGAAGATAATCTGGATCCGACTTCCATTTCCACAGCTCTGAGACGTCGCGTATATTCCGGGTCATACGCTCGCAAGTATCTATCGTGACTGGCAAAAGTCTTCACTTCTTCCTGGGCAGCTCAAATCTCGATCTCATCTCTTTGTCCAGTATCACATTCCAGAGCTGATCTTGCATTCTGGGAGGCCGTCTACCCTGGACGACTAGTCGGACGAAACCCAAGCAGATTGTATGATTCCGGTCGACATGATCATCAACCATCTTTTTTCCAGTTGGCTGAAAGTTTTGAAATAGCGGAAACACTAACGTTGGGTTGCTGTCACCAGGGTTTTCTTGGCTCTGTACGGCTTGAGAAGAAGCTCCACATGCTCTGCTACGAAGTCTGCCTTTGTCATCTTCTTCGGAGTACGTATCGTCTGGGGCTTCTTGCTTCCATTGTGGCTGGTATCGAGAGAATGATGGACATCAACTAACTTAAAGGCGTAACCCCAATCTCTCATACGGTGCTCAAAGGTCTCATTCTGCTCTATGATACAAGAACGTAGCATGTGAAGATCGATCCCATTCTCGGCTTGCGTCTTTTCCCGATGTTTGAAGAATTCGGAGTTCATCTCCCAAGACCCGTATACTCCTTGAATAACCAACCCCTGGGAGGCAACCCATAAATCGTTGAGCTGCTGTCTCAACTCTTGTACTGTGTCCTTGTGATCTCCCAGCTTCTTGAGTTGGTCATCTACATCCCGCTGGTTTCGCTCGAATTCCTTGCTGATATTAGGTAGCCCCTGAGCGATTGTCGACAGAAGAACTTTGTTGAGTCTTGCAACGAGTGGTCGAATTCCTTTCCTTTGAGCATCGACTTCATCCCAATGCTGTCCGTTCTGAAAGAGAAGTCTTTCGAAGAAAAATCCCTCGTTCCTGTTTCGAGTTTCCCAAGAGTCTTCTTTCTGGTCTGGTGATCTGTTCTTCAGCAAGTGCTATCCCAACGCCAGTGGATGTATCTCATTGTTTACGAGCTTGATATACTCCGATAGACTTTATTTGCCATTGATGAGGTCAGGTTTTGTTATGACCCCAACATTCCTTTACCATCGGGGTTGACTGAACATGCTTCTGTCAAGACCACTTGAGTCGCGTGGTCGGTAGCTGCATTGATGACAGCATGTACTATGGTTCTTGAATCGCTCATCTACGTCAAACCCAAAGTCAGGAGATTATTCATGATTGTGAAAGCAGGAATGGAGGCTGAAGAAAGTTTGCCCTCACAAATATCTTGCAAGAGCTCTGACTTGTTCGATGTCAGACTCTAATCCCCACTGATTGCCCGGATTGACGTCGATGAAACCCGGAAGGTGGATCACAGTGAGAACTGGCTTTTTTCGGTCCAGTGCTTTCGATGCTCAGAATATCTTTCGCATAGTTGCTGGCACGGCTCGGGTTGGGCTAGATGGCATTTGTCGCTTCGTTAATTATATTTTCGAGGCCTTTAAGACTGTCCTCCTGTACTTGGGGATGGAACTCCTTCAATCGAAGTCTCTCGTCTTGGGACCTCTTCTGTCTGGGATGATACATGCAGTTATTCTCTCCTCGCTGGCTCGGCGCACTCTGATCTCTGTAGCGAATCTGGTGCATCTGTTCATTGCAGCTGGAAACCGTAAAGTGGTGAGAGCTTCCAAGACTAAACTCTTTCTCGAAGACTGATCTCCCACAACCACGATTTGCGGGAGCTTGACTGTACAGGTGGTTGTTGACCAACGTAGCTTGTCGATTTGGTCAAGAAGATGCTGCTGTTCAGCAGTGATTGGCAAGGCGTCAAATGGCGACGACTTGCCGGGAGATTCGAACTGTGCTCTGTTCCCAGAATCTCCGCCATATTCAGACGGCATTTGCATCGTACAAATTTGTGCCTGTATTTATGCTCATGAAGACGGATTTTTAAAAGTGCTGTTATCTCTGTTCATATCACGAAGAAGTTGAAGAAGCCGAGATACTCCTGAAGTTGAGATATCCGGGATTTGCCACTGCCTTTTCCATCGTTCGTGATGAAGTCAACCCATTGACGTTCTTCAAGAAGAGATGGTGTCGATTATCCAGCATGGTAGCTCCATATGTGGTCACGCTGTCATCGCATCTCATCATACTTTACGATTTGTCTACTGCACAGTACAGTGTGATGATCCCTCACCTCACCAAACAGGTTCACTCGTGCAGTGAACTCGGCGATGTTGGGTGACTTTCGCTGACTGCAGACAATTCCCGGAGTTCAAGCCGATATTCCTAGTCACATCTCGATCAGTAGGTGCTCCCTTCCTGTCGGCATCCTGTGGTGTCTCGGCCGTTGTGGTGGTTTGAAGTGAGCCGAGCCGGAACTTGTGCTTCTGAGACTGTCTTACACCCCTCTAACCGATTGTAACGATTCCCAAGCCCCATGATTCGACATTCTGTCTTCCCCAGAAAATCATCCGTCATATTTCCTTTTTGGTGCCGGGTCCCATCAAAGCACTCATCGGCATGTTCTGGTATTCAAGTTCACGAGATTGCATGCGACTCTATACGGATGTGGAAGCATGTCGAAGTTACCATGACTTCAAGAAATTCCAATCCTTTTGAACATCATCCAATCTTCTCCTGATAGTTCAAGGAGTCTTAGATACTTACAGACATGTCGTCTATTCTTGTTGTATCGCCTAATTCTGGCCAGGATGTTAAGTACAGTGCTCCCTAGATGGTTCTCATGCTGTCAATATACCACATTTTATACCCAAATACATCCTCAGACTTACCCGAAAGTCAATGAGATGGGTGATATCATTTTTTATAGGGGTAGCCTATTTGCTAGTGTGGTTTTAAACATCCGATGAAATATCCAAGACTCAAATTCCTGGGGCGGGAAAGTCGCTTATGCACGACTTCGCAGCCCTGCATCGTCGTGCCAAAAAAAAGGGGGAGAGGGGGAGGGGGGCCAACGTGACAGCAGCTAAATTTAGACCTCACTTTACCCCTGAGCCGGCTATCTGCCATCCACGATCTCTTCATCTTAACCGCCAAGCCAGCTGCGAACCTATTCCGGCTATTGGAATTTGCAGTCTCGTGCAGCGATGCTGAATCCTATTCTACGAATCGGCTCTCCGCCTACTATGGCAATTTCGCATCCGGCAATCAATATGGGCAAGATTCCGAGAAAGTGGCAGAGTCCAGAATGGTCTCGATGGAGACTCACATGCAACTCCCTAATCCATGGTATGAATTCTTCTGCTACCATAGGAGAGTCTCTGGCGCATTGCATAGGACCTTGCAACGGTACAGATGCTCCGCAGCCATCGGCAGCCATGCTGATAAATTTCCAAGCCGAGCGACGGAGGAAACGGCCTCAGATCATCCGGTACCACGGGTAGACAAGGAGGTGTACATGGACATATCTCCGGTCTGCAGCCGATTTTCAGCCAGTCGGCACCTCTCCCTGTTGGAATTGTCTATTTTACCTTCACAAGCTTTTAATATCCTCCTGCATCCCACCTTCTTTTGTTTATATATTCCCTTCATCACTTAACCCATCGCAATGCCTTTTCATTTATATTCTCACGCATAACTTTATACAGCGGAGGCCTGGTAATATCTGTCTCTATCGGCAATGTCTATCTGTAGGATGAGAGTGAAAGTCCTTGCTGCCCTCATGGGCATTGCAAACATGGTATCCGCGCAGACGGATGCGATATTCTTCCAGCCATCTGCAGGAATCACGAGGGTACTAGGACCTTTTAATATCAAAATCTTCATTTCTAATAAGGGTCTAGTTCTCCTCGACTGTAGTTGTTCCTTCTCTCCCGTCGGGAAGTGGTGCACGAGGCATATGGCCTGGAGTTGAGAATGACGGAGGTACATACGTCTACCAGAGCGTGATCGCGGATTCGAAAAGTGCTGGATCCTGGGAATTTTGGGTGGAGTATTGTTGCAAGTGAGGTTTTCGATGAGGTGTTGACAGAGCACACACTGATGCTCAAATCTAGTCCTGACTATCAAGCTGCTGCTATCAAAGGTACCATTACGAGCGTGCGGATGCACTGCGAGTTTACTGATATTGGGATCAGTCTATCCAGGAGACTCCATCACCTCGACATTCACTCTGGGCTCTGGCGGAGCTTGGACTGACAGCTGGTCTCTTTCGCCTGGATCCACGGGCGAAGCAGCTGGTCAGACGTCTCAAAGTGGCTCATCGCAAAACACGTATAGTGAGTCGATCCAGACATCAGAGACCCTGACCATTCACTTACTATTCCAATCTAGCTGGAACAATTGACAAAGTAATCTTGTCTGACTCCTGTCTAAATGAATACCACTGACACCGAACAGGCGCTTCTAGCAGTCGAGTTGCAAGGCGGAGCATGGAACTTTGGCACAGTCTCGTGGTCAGGTATTTCCATCACGGCCTCAACCAGCAACTCCTGGTGCTCAAGCGGGTAACGTCCCAAGTGCCCATCAGATGGTTATATTCTGACAGAAGCAGATATTCCTCGAGTGGTGGATTCACAGCTTCCATTGCTGCCGGCTCGGTGCAGACTTCTTCAGGCTCTACGACATGTACCTTTAACCAAGTAGACATGAGTCCATAGCCAATGGATGTAGTTTCCGTAATGGAGTTTGGGAAGGTGATTCTGTCTGAAACACTGATTTGCTTTAGCCAAATACCCGAACGTACTTCTCATACTAAGAGAATTCAGATACCATGTTCAATTCCTACCACTCCTTACCTCGTCTGCCACTCCTGTACTGCTCCCTTGTAATATTTCCAAATGAAATTCTGCCATTCAAGTGAAAGGAGGAGTCCTCAATCTGCAGCGACAGTCTCGAAGCTGGCAAGCTAATTGCTTGGACGAGGGTGATCGAAAGGGTTTGAACATGGCAGGTCAACGAGAAATTCAAATGATTTATCATCAAAAAGATATTCAAGATAGCACCGGAGACCCAAGCTCTCAGAATACATATACAACGCTCTAACAAAACACCAATCCTCTCCCAGACTAGCTGATCACACCTTCAAGAAGCAATGAGCTTACCATCTCAGATCCGCCGCTCGCTTTGAGCCTCTGAAAGCAAATTTCTCGGCCTTGACAACATTGGTAGTACCTGTCGAGTCGCAATCTCCATCTTCGTCAAGAGCCAATCCACCAACGACAGGGAAGGTATAGTTCCAGACTCCGAAGCCGTTGTCGGTTACGGAGAGCCCGCCGAGAGTGATGGGATCGGTGCCGCACTTGGGAGCATTGTATGACAGCATGGTGTAGGTTTCCTATTAATCAAATTAGTAACGACATTGGTGAGAAACGAGAGAAACCGCGGAAACCAGCATGGAGACTCACATTACAAGTAATAAGCATCGAGTGCACCACGCCATTGATTACCCCTTGCTTGTTCTTTCCACAGCCAGCGAATGGGACAAATACCCCTCCAGCATCGGTGAAACTGCCAACTGGTGTGCTGTTGGCATTTCTGGCGTGCAGCAGGGCGCCATCAAGCGCGATGCCAGCCACCTTGCTGCTGAGAACCAAAAGGTTGGCTTGTCCGGATTTGAGTGTGGTGCTGTTATCTGCAAGTGTGACAAGGAGACCCTGCTCTATGGGTGTGATCTTGTTTTGTGTATTATCTGTGGCTGTTAGTTGGATCGTCAGGGGTTCATATGGTCTGCTTACGGAAAGAGGCGAGCATGTAGCCAGTATTTCCGGGTTTTGAGCCCGTGACCGGGACATCTTGAAGGTTGGCAGATGCTGTTCACTCACTCAGCTCATGAGTGGAGAATTCTGCTTGGGGTTAAATTACCATTGGCGTTGAAGGCCAAGTCCGCACATTGGTCCTTGACAGTGAAGGGGATCAATTCACCCAAGCTCTTGGGCAATCCGTCTGGCACAGGATTGCAGAAATATGAGGGAATGAGGGAACCATTGGTGAAGGCATATGTGGTATGGACTGTCGCCAGCGCCAGTAATGAATGAATAATAACAGCGTGCATTTTGAAAGTCTATTCCAAAGATCGAAATGAAGCAGAAGATAATGAGAAATAACCAGATCTGCAAATGAACGAATGAAGGAAAAGACGGGCAAATTGCTGAAAAGAGAATCGACTGATGATCTTGCAAGGTGGGAGGGAACATTCAAATCTCCTTGGGGGACTGGCTTGATTTTACTCACCATCAGCGGCACCACTAGGGCCACGGAGCATATCTGATCCCTCGGAAAGGAGAAAGGATGAGGCGGCAGTGACATCTCGCGATGTTGGAGGCGTCGACAGTGACATTCCGAGAAGAAAGAAGACGTTCACGTTGGAGCGAATGGGCAAGCATGAACAATGCTCCGAAGGTCAACAAGGCCATCTTCGCATTGTAGGCCTCGAAAGCTTGGTTGCTCTTGGCAAACATTTAAGCTTAAATTCATCCGATCCAATGCGGGGACCTGATTGACATTCGAGGTGAAATCAGAGGGCCAGTGAGGTGTTGTGAGGATGTCGTCCCATCTCGAAACGGAAACAGTCTCGTGTTGCCTCAATCTGGTCGGTGCGCCGCCGCTTTCAACCTCGCCACAGCTGATTTTTGAGACGAGCCATGTTTGACGTAAGGTTAAGGAGGCTTGTTCCTCCTCGAATCTCGTCTGAGGGTGAAAAGGAATCGGTGCCGAGATATAATGTCGTCCTTGTTTCGATTTGAGAAGAGTCTGGTCGTGAGAAGTTTCTGGTCGTGAGAAGTTTCTGGTCGTGAGCGCTTTACCAGCGGTGACTTGTGTAGGCTTGGTGACCTCCTTTTCTTTCGCCCAGTTACGAGTAAGCGACACTAGGACGGAGAGTCACGGGTCCGAAGTCACTTTGCAAGCTCGCGATCTGGATGGCTACCAGTTTTGGTCGAAATATCAGTACCTTTGTACGTTCTGAGCCATCCCTCGATTAATCCCGTCCGTCAGGAGCTCATTCAACGAGCTGAGGCTGTTCGCATGTAATCTTACATGTACATGTACACGTACATCCCTCGTCGGTCTCATCGGAGTTAAACCCCTCATCTTCAACAAAGATGTTCACCTCGTTCGGTCCCTCGTTCGTGGTGTTCGGAGAAAAGAAAATAAACTCCAGGCTTCACGAAGATTGGATGTTAGATCTTGACATACGAGAGTTCTATATGAAGAAAAGGAATCCATGAGAACGAGTGTTCTAGTGCAAAGTTTGCAATCCACATTCTCTTTCACCATGGCGACATCCCAAGAACTCCCCAACACCCATCGAGCTCTGGTCCTGAGCTCTCTGGATCAACCTCCAGAGGTCAAGACCATTTCAACTCCCCAGCCCGGACCCGGAAGTGTCGTCGTCCGCATGCAGGTGGTCGGCGTTCTCAGCTATGCACGAGACATCTACAACGGCAAGCGCAAATACCCTTTCCCCATGCCTCTAGTCATTGGAACCAGTGGTATTGGCCGCATCGCAGCCGTAGGCCCTGATGCTCTCGTGCTGGAGCCGGGCCAGCTCGTCCTGTGTGACTCTTTAATCAGAGGCAGAGACGATCCAAGCTCTGCTTTCCTGATGGGAGTCCACGAAGGCCACACAGATGCAAGCAGGAAGCTTATGCGTGGGGAGTGGAAAGATGCTATGTATGCAGAATACTTCAAGCTGCCACTTGAAAACTGCTATCCCTTGAACGAATTCCAGCTGATGGGAAACTTGGATACAAAGTCGAGGATTTGCGCGACTTGAACCGGTTTGGCATTCCCTATGGCGGACTCTGCAATATTGATCTCAGGGCTGGGGAGACTATTATCATGGCGCCGGCAACAGGTCCGTTTGGACAGGCAGCAGTGAAGGTAGCATTGGCTATGGGTGCGAGAGTCATTGCTTTTGGACGCAACCTTGAAATCCTCAAGAGCGTCGCCGCAGAAAACGAGAGAGTTGAGATTTTTCAGATCACCGGAGACACTCAAACCGATACGAAAGCTTTAAAGCAATTCGGGACTATAGACGCTTTTTTCGATATCTCGCCACCTGCTGCAGGGGACTCAACACATTTGAAAAGTGCTATTCTCGCGCTCAGGCATTCTGGACGTGTCAGTCTCATGGGTGGCATCCGCAGTGATCTTGCAATCCCTCACAACGAAGTTATGCACTGGGACTTGCAGCTGAAGGGGAAGTGGATGTATACGCGGAAGAACATGCTAGACTTGATTAAGATGGCTGAGATTGGACTGTTGAGGTTAGGTGAACCTGGTGGAATGAAGGTTGAGACATTTGGATTGGACAGATGGGAGAAGGCATTCAATGCTGCTGCGGAGTTCTCGGGGTCTAATACTTCAGCTGTAATCATGCCATAAGATAACCAAATCAATGGTCCCGTTCAGTCCTCGCCTCATGTCTACTGTTCTTGCAATATGTTTTGGAGATCTTGTTCGTGACCTCACGCTTTACTTGTAATCAGGCAAGAGTTCAAGGGCTGCTCTGTAAATCTTCTCAGGATTGGATACATTTGGAAGAGGCTGGAACGAATGATCACAAAAAGACATCATTAGGGGTTACCATCGTGGATTGTAGAGAAGTCGACAAATCTTCTCAATTCGAGCTCTTCTTGGGTTATTTGGGGCTCTGATGCTCAGCGGGGTCTTTCGCGATGCATAGCTTACAAGGACAGCATCAGGTAGATATCTCAAGTTGACAGAAAGTTTAGGTGAGGATTTAGCACTTCGCCTAACCATCAGGAAAGACGACGTTCAGAACTTGCTGCGTGATGGGAATCACCAAGTTAATTAAGAGAACTACATCATGTCACGTCACATGTCACTGGAGATTGGGACAAAATGTTTGAAATTTTACGACTTTTATTTTTGTGTAACCTTTAAGGTTACCTGCTGTAGCTGTAGTACATGCATAGACACACCAGCTTTTCCCAGTGTATCTGTCGTGTAAAAGGAGACGCAAAAAAAACGCAACGAAGTCTAGCCACATGTGTCAAGAAAAGGAACCCCATCGCGAATTATGCTAAGACAGGGTGCCCTAAATGCAAAGAACCAACTAAAGAGATTCGTAAAAAACAATTTAGTCAACCTCCTCGACAGTTGGGCCGTCATCGTGAGTAGCACCAGGTCCACCAGCACCAGGGAATCCACCGCCTGGCATACCTCCTGGCATACCTCCAGCAGCGTCTCCGGCATTTGCTCCGTAAAATTTCATCATAATAGGATTGGCAACAGCCTCCAACTCCTTCTGATGCTCCTCGTACTCCTCCTTGGTAGCCTGTTGAGACTCATCCAACCAAGCGACAGTCTTGTCGATCTCGGCCTTCAACTTCTCCTTGTCCGCAGCGTCCAATTTCTCGTCAACCTTGGAGTCGGAAAGGGTGTTTCGCAGAGAGTAAGCGTATGACTCGAGACCGTTCTTGGCGCTGATACGACCAGCCTCGGCCTCATCCTCAGCCTTGTACTTCTCAGCCTCGGCCAACATACGCTCGATGTCCTCCTTGGACAGACGGCCCTTGTCGTTGGTAATGACAATTTTGTTAGACTTGCCAGTACCCTTCTCGAGAGCAGAGACGTTTATGATACCGTTGGCATCGACATCGAAGGTGACCTCGATTTGAGGAACACCACGGGGCGCAGGTGGGATACCAGTGAGCTCGAACTTGCCCAACAGGTTGTTGTCCTTGGTGCGTTGACGTTCACCCTCGAAGACTTGGATGAGGACACCAGGTTGGTTATCGGAGAAGGTAGAGAAAACCTCTGACTTCTTGGTGGGAATAGTGGTGTTGCGGGGAATGAGCTTGGTCATCTGGCCACCAGCAGTCTCGATACCGATGGACAATGGCGCCACATCGAGCAACAAGATCTCGTTGGTTGACTTAGATGAGGTGTCACCAGAGAGAATGGCAGCCTGGACGGCGGCACCGTAGGCGACGGCCTCATCGGGGTTGATTGACTTGTTGGGCTCCTTGCCGTTGAAGTAGTCGGTGATGAGCTTTTGAATACGGGGAATACGGGTGGAACCTCCAACGAGAACGATCTCGTGGACCTTTGACTTATCAATCTTGGCGTCAGCAAGGACACGGTCGACTGGGGTGGTGGTTGATCGGAAGAGGTCCTGGCAAAGCTCCTCGAACCGAGCACGGGTGATGGAGGTGTAGAAATCAATACCCTCGAAGAGAGAGTCGATTTCAATGGAGGTTTGGGCGGATGAGGAGAGGGTTCGCTTGGCACGCTCGCAAGCAGTGCGGAGACGACGGAGAGCACGAGCGTTGGAAGATAAATCTTTCTTGTGCTTGCGCTTGAACTCGTTGACGAAGTGGTTGACCAGACGGTTGTCGAAGTCCTCACCACCCAAGTGAGTATCACCAGCAGTAGACTTGACCTCGAAGATACCCTCCTCAATGGTCAAAAGAGAGACATCGAAGGTTCCTCCACCAAGATCGAAGATGAGGACGTTGCGCTCGCCCTCAACCTTCTTGTCCAAACCGTAGGCAATGGCGGCTGCGGTAGGCTCATTGATGATTCGGAGAACGTTGAGGCCAGCAATCAGGCCAGCGTCCTTGGTGGCTTGACGTTGTGAGTCAGTGAAGTAGGCAGGGACAGTAACGACAGCGTTGTTGACGGTTCCACCAAGGTAGGCCTCAGCAGTCTCTCTCATCTTGACCAAGATCATCGATGAGATCTCCTCAGGAGTGAATTGCTTCTTCTCGCCCTTGAACTCAACCTCAACGACTGGCTTTCCACCGCGATCGAGGACCTTGAATGGGAAGTGCTTCATATCAGCCTGAACCTCAGGGTCTGCGAACTTGCGACCGATAAGACGCTTAGCATCGAAGACAGTGTTCGCAGGGTTCATAGCGACTTGATTTTTCGCAGCATCTCCGATCAGACGCTCAGTATCCGTGAAGGCGACGAAGGAGGGGGTGGTGCGGTTGCCTTGATCGTTGGCAATGATTTCGATTCGGTCATCGCGGAAGATACCCACACAGGAGTAGGTAGTTCCAAGATCAATTCCGATGCTGCAAGTAGATGTTAGCATATTTAAGCTGATAACGATTGGGCGCTTTTGATGGTGGGGCAATGATGAGGTGATGTTGGCAGGGCGGTGGGAAGAAATTGGGATTACTTACGCAGGAGCCATGATGAATTATCTGCAGGTAGTGTATTGGATGTGGGTATATTGTGTATTATCGTGCTTCAATGATGTGGTTGAAGACTTGAGATCGTGGGAAAGGAGGTGTATGATGAATGAAAAAAGTATGCAAAGGAAGGTTGTGTGGTCCTTAAATATGCACAAGTTCCAAGGCGGTCGAGCTTTTTTGGAGGGGATGGAAGATTCACGAAGCTTCCACATCCGGTAAAGCGCTATGCCCCCACTGGACTGGGCAAGGCAAAGTTAGGTCAAATCGAAGCCGCGAGCGAATGCCAGAACAGCCCAGCGGGTTCTTGCTTATTCTAGAGAGTAAATACTAGTATTTCTAGCCACATAGCTCCTCAGCGAACATCTGGTAATAAATTAATCACTGTTACTTTGGTGGCTATCTGAACGTTCAAGATCGCTTTTCACTTTTCACCGCCAATGACGCAGTCTCCTCGGCGACAACTTTTTCCCCTCCATACCCCACCATACTTCATGGTATGCGCAATGAATGTTAATCAAACGTCTATCACTTTACTGAAAAAGGTAGTAACCCTTTGGAAACATAGAGCCTAATTGGCGGAGACTATAGAAACTACTAGAAGGAATTTAACATTTATTTGGGCGGGGAAGGAGTAAAATGTCACTTCAAAAGGCGAAACACACCACACTCGTTAGTCCACTGACTAACATGCAATTGAACTCTGAATGAATTCATGATGAAGTCATGTAATATTTGTCACTGCCATACTAACTATCCTTTGATTGATTTTTGTTGGTGCCTACCCCACCATCAGTACTAAAGGAAGGAAGGTTCCCGAATGCTATCGAAGTGGTGACTCCACAAGGCTGCGCTCAGCCGGTTTCAAATTTGCAGTCACATGACACGAGCTGTCCTTCGCTGAGAAATGGCCATGATTGGAGGAACTCTCATTCCTTGTCTCTTGATATTGAGTGTCCTACTACTGTAGTAGGTGGGATACAAAGTATGAATGTAAAGACCACCTACACCCTGATAAGCTGGCTTTGGCCTCAGAGACTTCCTAGCTTGACAGAACCGTTTGGCTCAGAGGGATTCGATTTGAGGGACTGATTGGTAAGTGCAATATCAGAGATGCTCAAGATCGAGAGATATTCTCAGATGACAGCAGCTTCCAATGAAGAGAATTTTTTGCGATCTGCTCCTCATTGAAAACCCCTACAATGATCATTCTCGGGAACGGTAGATGTCTGATGAGTTTCTAGCTTTCGAGTTTCCGTCCGAGCACCATCTGCCAACTCGACCCCAAATAAAGATGTGCCACGTGACCCGTTTCCACATAAGCTCCTTCCCGTCTAATTGGCTCCGCCCCTGCGCAATGCAAGCGTGAGGCTGCTCAAAGTGCACACGCGCCCGTTTTCCGAACCTCGATGCCTTGTCAATACTCACTCAAAAATAATCTCACCCTGGCATTTGCTCGCCGCTCAACTGTATGTAGCTTATCACACTCATTTTGGATTCCTAATTATACCTACACACATGTCTTAGCATGGACCTTTTTAAGAAGAACTTCGGAATCAAGGTCGCAGCGCCCGTCGTGCGCGTTCAGAAGGTTTGCCGTCCTGAGCCTTCTGCTTCCACTCCGCCACCCGTACAAAGAGAACCATCGCGGTCCAGGATAGCACCGGGTCGGCGGCGAGATCACTCCCCAAAACCATCTCCTTCCTCCTCAAGCTCAAGGGCTGCGACGCCCTCTTCGGCTCGCAGCGACTCGTCCAGGCTGCAACCAAACAAGAAGCGCAAACAGTCGCGGCAGCCTTCGCCGCAAGAACAACATCTAAGCTCCGACAGCGACGATGATGACGGAGGCACTCCAGAAGTCGAATTGCATCTAAATAAGCGTCAGAAGCTCGACCGACCTGTTGATACGAAGAGGCAGCTCCGTTCGAAAGAAGCCTTCTCCGAAGCCGATGGTGGTGTCTTTGAGATGATCCATGCGGCTGATATTCCTTCTGCAGATAGGAAGTCAAAGCTTGATGCAAAAGAGATTGTCATTGTGGAATTGAAATATCCTAGTGCTTCTCAACGCGAAAGGTTGGTCATAATCTACAACGCGTGAGGGGAAACTGCTAATCAAGACAGATATAAGTTGATATTCGAAAAGGACCAGATCCACCCGACCCAGGAGATCATCGACGTTGCAGAGATAGTCACAAGGGTTTACCTGACAGAGGAACAGAAGAAGACCTTTAACGAGCCTGTTTCGGGGGTTATACGGGAGCTCGTCAAGGCCCATAACATACTTGGAAGAGCCCCTAAAGACACAAATCTCCTGAATGAATTCAAGAGCAAAGTGGATTTATACAATTCGAGCATCCAGAGGCTGATCAAAGATGGTGCTCTTGCCAATAATCTCGATGCCATTCACCATCTGCCTCTGGATATGGTACAGCTTATCTTAGGTCAGGTATACGCCCGTGCCGTCTCACCCAAAGTCGACACGCTCAGGAAATATGAAAACGGTACCGACAATGTCTATGGGGAACTCAAATCCACCTTTATCTCCAAAGCTTTAGCTCAAGTAGGGCTCCAATCTGATCAAATCTTCGTGGACCTGGGTTCAGGCGTCGGCAACGTCGTTTTGCAGGCGGCATTGGAGTTTGGATGCGAAAGTTGGGGCTGTGAAATGATGGAGAATGCCTGTATCCTCGCCGACGTTCAGGAGAAGGAATTCAAGGCTCGGTGCCGGCTCTGGGGAATCAAGACCGGCGAGGTGCGACTCGAACGAGGGAATTTCTTAGAGAACAAACCAATCCAGAGGGCGATGCAGAAGGCGGACGTCATCCTTGTGAACAACCAAGCATTCACACCAGAGCTGAATCAACATCTCACGGATCTTTTCCTGGACCTGAAGGATGGTTGCAAAATTATCTCCCTGAGGTCTTTCGTACCACACGGCCACCAGATCAATTCTCGAAACCTCTCGAGCCCCGTCAACCTTCTCGATGTCAAGAAATTTGAGTATCACAGCAACGCTGTGAGTTGGACGGATGCTGGGGGCAACTATTTCATCGCAACCAAGGATGGGAAGCACATCGAGGAATTTTCCAAGCGAGGAAGATGAACCGAACCATGGCACTGGAAAACATGCTTGATTAGTCGTTATGGCATAGCGGTATTTGGTGCGGGTAACGAGCAGCACGAACTGTAGAGTACATACCACATTGTTGGTTCTCAGCTTTAGAATACGATTCTACCAGCGTTAAACAAGCGTATTCTCCTTCTGCCTACTCAATCCTGTAGTGTCCTATTCATCTCTTCTGCTTGCTTTCCCTTGAAGGCCATCCACCTATCAATTAGCTCCTTGTTCTCAGCTTCGAGACGCTTATTCTTCTGCTCAGATAAATTGAGCTGTAGGTTGAGTGATATAACCTCATCGTGAACATCCTTGAATGTGTTAGCAACATTGCCACACAAGACCTAATTACAAGAATCTGGCATACGTCCAAAAGTTTGGTCTTGCCCCGCAGTTCCTCGTCTCGATCCTTGAGCTTCTGTCGCAGGAAGTCTCGCTCTTTGGATAAATTATCGATGGCCTTCACATCGGTTTTGATTTTGGCTCTCGATGTGACCAGTTCAGCTTCTGCATTCTTGATCCTTGATTGTAGTTGCCCGTTCGAACGCAAGGCTTCCGCCAGGTCGCTCCTTATCTGCGCAGTTCCTTCGTTCGGTGTGGTAGGGGCAGCGGGGTCTTTCGAGGCAGCATCTTTCGAGGAGGCAGAGGCATTGGCAGCCTTCTCCGCTTCGAGGGCAGTGGCACGTTCCAGAAGGCTTGTGACTGAGCAGTGTTAGCTACCTCATGCGTCAGATAGATTTGAGTACATGCAGGCTGAAATAAACTCTTCGTCAAGCTGGCCGTAGCTAGCTTTCTCCCTTTCGTCTCGCTCTTGGAGAGCCTGACTGTATTCTTCGCGCCAGGAAGACATTTTGTTGTTCAGCGACAAGCTTCAGAAACTACATATCTGAAGCAGGTGTAGATATTCAAGAGCATGGATGCAAAGGCTGACCGGTGAAGTGAATGTGACGAGGTCAAGGCTGCAGCTCTCAATGCATGTGCTGATTCCTGATTCGTTAAAGCTGCCTCCGTTCTCTAGCGCCGGCGCGGGATATCTCTGCTTGCATCGTCTCCTTCATCAAGACCGAGCGACCATCTCAGACATCAACATAGTAATATTACTCTTAGACTTCCTCAACAACATACGAGGGAGCCTCCGTTCTTTGACAAATTTCAACATTTTACAGTTGCTGTTCATTGCCCCAGCTCTTTGAACTATCAAGAGTGGACGGTCAAGCTCTACGGATCGTTATCGCGCATTCCTTCCGCCTCACTGCAGCCTCTCGTCACAATGGCGTCAAGAAAGAAGGTCTTGCTCAAGGTTGGATCTCACCTCCCACTTGTGCTTTTGCAAGGCCCCTTGACTTATAAGCTCTCCGCTAGGTCATAATCTTGGGCGATAGCGGTGTCGGCAAAACCTCCTTAATGAACCAATATGTATGTTGATCGCGTGCCGAGTCTACCACCGACTTCCATACCGCCTGCGACAACCAGAAGCATGGACTGATATTTGGGCAGGTCAACAAGAAGTTCAGCGCAAGTTACAAGGCTACTATTGGCGCCGATTTCCTGACGAAGGAGGTGCTGGTCGACGACCGCCTGGTTACAATGCAGGTATGGGTAATATTATTCCAGAGGCTCGCAGTCAGATGGCTGATAAGACATAGCTTTGGGATACTGCCGGACAAGAAAGATTTCAATCGTTAGGTGTTGCGTTCTACAGGGGGGCGGACTGCTGTGTGCTGGTCTACGACGTCAACAACTCCAAAAGTTTCGACACACTCGACAGCTGGAGAGACGAGTTCCTGATTCAGGCATCACCCAGAGATCCCGATAGTTTCCCATTTGTGAGTCAAGTTCCTGTGCGGTTGCAGATGAGTTGCTGACTGCCCAGGTTGTGCTCGGTAATAAGATCGATGTTGAAGAGAATAAGAGAGTGGTTAGTCTCTCAGCCCCTCGAAGATAGTCAAGTTACTTACATACCTGTTGCAGATCTCTTCGAAACGTGCTATGACCTTCTGCCAATCCAAAGGCGGAATTCCCTACTTCGAGACTAGTGCTAAGGAGGCAATAAATGTGGAGCAGGCCTTTGAAGGTCTGTCATCTCCTTTCGTGTGTCCATGCATGCGGCTTACATTTCCCCTTAGTCATCGCAAGAAATGCTCTTGCTCAGGAAGAATCAGAAGAGTTCAGCGGGGACTTCTCGGACCCGATCAATATTAACATCGAGAACGACAGAGACGGATGCCCTTGCTAGACACCGGCCTCTCTTTATGTCATGCAAATACTTTCCGCCCCGTTTGGCATTCTCTTTTTCTATACTCTCGGTCTGCTTGCACAACCAGTAGACTCAAGAAGGGCTGTCAGTGTACATAAGGATCATTGAGGGCGCTCTGGTGTCTGCGTTTCTCTTTGCCTATACAGAATGCATAATGGTTTGTCATGAGAGATATCTGTCATTATTGTTCTTCTGGTCTTTGGTGTACTTTGTGACTTTGACCTACGTTTGAAACTTAGGTTTTTAAATACTCCACTGCAGCGGCCACAGAATCAATGGAACTTTTTAACATGGAGGATTTCAGGACTCGACGGTATCCGAAAGGAGCTTGCGTTCGTCTGGATATACAGGTACCTTGAGCCTTAATTCTCAAGAGGTGAGATTACATATGTGCTGCTGCATCATTCAAGTCATGTATAGCACTTCAAGACCATGATAATTAACCTACGCCGCTATTACATCCACCACTAAGGAACCCCCAGCAAAGGAAGGTTGCTGAAACGACAATATAGGTGCACATACTTACGGCTGCTTTTCTCAACACAGGCTCATGCTAACACCAGATCTGGTCACTGAACAGCAGAGTATGTGAGCAACGAGCTCCGAGAAGGAAGTACGACCCACCAAGCAGTGCGAATTGCCGGAAATACAATTCCTTCGCACACCGACAACCTCCGCCTTGGAAATACAGGCTCTCCTCTGGGGCTATGTCAGCGCACACAGGCTTTAGGCCCTCGGCCTATTCAGGGGGAATATTTATGTGAGGACTATATAAATATTCAGAAAACTCTATCGAGGAAAGGAGCATAGAACCAGCTTCTGTCAAAGAGCGAGAACTCCTGCAAATATGCTCGGCTCTTTCAAGCTAGATCAATCCAGGAACATTGAAGCTCTTTAGCATCCGCTTCCAATGGAAGGTACAACACGCGAAAGTCAAGCCAAAGACCTGTCTTAACACCATGAAAGTCCTTAGAAATCGGCCAAGTATTTGATCTCCAATTTGATTTCCAACTTTAAGCAAGGGATCGGACAGCACCAAGAGCACGTCTCCGCCTTCCCAGTTCTTCATGGTCGGGTTTGCTTAGCACTGGGGGAAGCGGCACACTTCATCATTTCCTGACCACCGCTAGCAAAAGCACAAAGACTAAATGAGGCTTAAACTGTTCGCTAGCAGGAAATTTGAGAAATGTTCACAATGACGAACAGCATCCTGTTTCTTGCCAGTTGGCGGTTTACCAGCTGCTCACCGAGGAGACATTAATGCTTTTCAGCTCCAATGGAGAAACAGATGGACACGGTCAACAGTAAGATTGGTAGGTCCTTTTAAATAGTCATAGATTTGAGATTCTTATATACTTGAGTTACTCATATTTGAAATAGTTATGAATTTGAGCTATGTAGGTGCGCGATCCTTAACTGTTGTTTCCACTTTCTCAACCTACATTTGAAGCCAATACTCTCTGTGCGGGAACGCCTTCGAATTGCAGCAGATTGATTCGAGGCTCGGACAACAACTGCATGACCTACGTTCTCCTGACCCAGAGCGCAAGCTCAACATAATCCTAAACATGGATACCTTATCCGATGTTCAGAAAGACAGCTTCCATTCTCCGCGGCCGCAGCGACTGTGACACTGGTGGTCCTTGTGGCCGTCTGGGTAGTAGGTCCACCTCGGTTGTTGACCCAAATGACGACGTCCTCTTTTACTTAATTCCAGCACAATTTTGTAAATCGGCGACATGTAGAAGCTCCTTAGTAGGCACCGACGTCTTCTCTGACAACAATCCTTTCTTGCTTGGATCGAAACAGCGCTGGGCTCCAGAATCACTGCCGCGATCACACTAGGAAAGAGCGATCGAGGGTATGATTCCGGGGCGCTTTCGTGAATCAGCAACTACAGAAGCTTTCCCCTTCGCTCCTTTCTCCTTCCGAGAAACATCCTTTTTCTTTTCAACCCAGACCGCGAGTTCGCAACCAGAGCCCATACCCCTATAAGCGAGGTGAAGGTTTTACCTAGGAAAGTCCAGCATACTGGTATGAATCATTAGGTTCTACTACACTCACTTGATTTCCTTCCTCGAACATGACCTCTACTCCCTTCACGCCGAAGCAGACCTGGAGAGGCATTATTCTCTAGAGAGTAGTAACTTCAACCATCCCCGCCTATCATCGATCATCAAAAGCTCTCCTCTCACGACCGCAACCAATATTCCCCGAACAAGACTTGCTGTTTAGGTCTTCAGTCCTCTGTTGCCGCAATCTCCAAACCATTTAGGAAAGAATGATACAGGGTTGCCACCTTGGGGGTGAGTATAAAAGCTTCATTTCGCATCCTCAATCTTCGTCTCAAACATGCTTTCATCGAGGGACGGTCCAGCACTTTTACCACCATCTTTGACCATCGGGAAAGAAAAGCCCTGTTTCACGAAATAACTTTGCTTTCCGGAATATTCCCCCCAGAAAACAATTTTCCAGAAGTACGAAGGTACCGAGGTCCTCTCCTCGACGAGCCTCCAATAAACAAGCTTGCCCCTTGACTTAAGCGAGACGCCGGTTGGACATCCCTCTTAGAGATGGCGCCGGTGGTGTAACGCTGTAGTGTCAGATAGGCGAAACATGGTACAGTATTACCTGCGTGCGAGTTGCAGAACAACCACCAATATTCCTCCCACTTTTAGTCCTTTATGAATGTCGATCCCCCGCGTTTCTTTCAAGTTTTTGAAAGGTGTCGGTGTCAAGGTCAATCTGCGGCGCAGTTTTGTCCTTCCAATTCACCGACTTACACCCATGACTTGAGTGTTCGCAGCCTTCGGACCTCCCATACCAGGAACAACTACTCTCTATCCACCACGATAAGAGCAGAACGGCGAGGTGTGAATAGTAGGAAGGCATCATGAGTGCACAAGAACCCCTTGTGCCTCCGGCGGTAGTGGAGGAGGTAGTGACTTCCACTCCACGGAGCTCGGAGCATCACGAGAGACGATCGATGTCATTCTCGAGATCGGCGTTGAAGCCAAAATGCTTCCGGGCTGGCGTTGGGTTGGAGAAAATTGCTCGGCGAACATTGGGAATTGCGTTACTTCTTGTAACTGTTGTGTTGTGGACAAGCTCGAATTTCCTGGCCAGCGTAAGTCACTCAGCAGATGCACGCGATCATGCTGACATGTGCAGTATATATTTGCCGACGACACTTATTCAAAACCATACTTCGTCACATATATCAACACTTCCTTCTTCGCCATATCACTCATTCCCATCTTTCTGCGGCTGTCTCACCAACATGGCTTTGCCCATATTCGGACATCTATGATTGAATATTGGCAAGGACAGTTAGATGGGTATAGAGCAATTGGATCCAAGTCAACAACGGAAGGAGATGAAGATGCGGAGGACCCCATGTCTGCTTCCCAGTCCCGACTACTTGTCGATGACGAGGCAGGACCAGTGACAAGTCTCTCTGGAGGACCTCAAGAACCGGAGGGCCACTTGAGTGTACCCGAAACTGCAAAGCTCAGTCTGGAGTTCTGTTTGCTCTGGTTCGGGGCCAACTATCTCGTTGCGGCCTGTTTGGAGTACACAAGTGTTGCAAGCTCGACAATTTTGACTTCCACGAGCAGCATTTGGACCCTGATCTTTGGAGCATTGGTGCGCGTGGAACATTTCTCTTACAAAAAGCTTGTGGGAGTTCTTGCCTCGCTTGCTGGGATCATCTTGATCTCTTCTGTGGATCTCTCGGGCAAAGACAATGATAAGAACCGTGGAAACTTCCCTCACAAGTCTCAGGGAGAGATTGCGGTGGGAGACGCCATGGCTTTTGGGAGTGCCATCATGTATGGCGTGTATGCAGTCGTCATGAAGAAACGGATCGGTAACGAAGATCGGGTGAACATGCCCCTTTTCTTCGGACTGGTTGGTCTCTTCAACGTTGTCTTCTTGTGGCCCGGCTTCCTCATATTGCATTACACTGGAGTCGAAAGGTTCCAGTTGCCTCCCTCAGGCAAAATCTGGACAATTATCCTTGTGCGTATGGCCCAGCGTTCTCTTCAAACCCCTGACTAACACAGCCACAGCTGAATTCGGCCTCGTCCTTCCTCAGTGATTACTGCTGGGCGTATGCAATGCTCTTGACCACGCCGTTGGTGGTGACCGTCGGATTGTCCATGACTATCCCTCTGTCGCTGATCGGGCAGATGGTGCTTAGTGCTCAATATTCCAGTGCGCTGTATTGGGTCGGAGCCTTCATCGTCCTCCTCTCCTTCCTGTTTATCAATCATGAGAGTCGAGAGGAGGAGGAGCCTCGAGGCCAGCATGAGGATGTTGAAGCAGCTGCTTGAGGAGACGTCAGCATTTGTAGTTATCGGGATCAGGGGAGATATCAACCCAGAAATTGTATATGCATCTCGAGTAAAAGATGTGACCCAGGAACCTCCAGTCCTAGACGCCAGTTGACGCTGGGTTGGACTTGGGCAACCAGTCCACCTGTTTCCCGAAGTAAGCTGGCAAGAATATTCGCGTTTCGCGTTCAAAGGCGCTTCAGGGTATGATGCTCATGATCCTTCAGGTCTCTATGCAGTCCCAATCAGTCCATTCGTGACTGAATAGCTGCCTGGTCATCCAGAACCCCCTAGGAAAGATCGGGGCGAGTAAAATGGCTTCACCGCGTGAGGAGCTTTCTGAACTCCATACTCGCTCTCGGATAAGCTTCTAAGCCATTCGAACCAGGGCATATAATAGCAAATTAGCTGTTCATCTGAACTTTGAGGTTACTGCTTTCTCCTCTTGGAGTCTGCCTTTCTGGGGAGAAGAATGGTATTGAAGTTGATGTCTCTGGCCTTGTTTGGCCCGGCTCGCTTACCATGCCATTTTCGGCCAGGCTCCTTCCTCCCGCACAGTGACTTCCTCTATCATTTGCGGCTTGTTCCAGTTCTCACATTTTCTTTTTGCAACCTTGACCGGCGCACGGAAGCCAGCTGAAAGCATTTCCAGTACCGTCGCCGCCAATTACACACTTCTGGGATTGTTAGGTAATTTCACTGCCCTCTCATCTGTTTTCTCCTTTCAGTGACTTGAAGTTCTCGAGCCTCTAGGCCGCTGCATGTTTACACTTCTTTTCGGCACCTGAAGTTACTTCTCTACACAAGCAAGTAACCATAGCGAATGCCACAGCTGGTCAGAGCTATTTGGAAGCGGTCCTCCACAGTAGCTTGGACATGAATGACCACCACGATTCTGGCAAGAGGATTATCGTCATCGTTGTGGTTTTCATGTGTTTAGTTACTATGGTGACTATTTTACGGGCGTACGTCCGTCTCGGCATCCAAAAGAGGGGTTACCTGTTGAACCGCAGAGAAAATCGCCTTGGTCTTGATGACAGTAAGTAATTCTTGCTTTTCACAAACCTAGTTATCATCATTGTGGCTTGCCTTCGCATACCCGCTTTTCACCCATCATCTTCCGAGAATTCGAGACTCTGGCTGAACCCGCTGATAGTTCTCATCGCAATTGCCACCGCACTCTTCATACTTCTATCTGTCAGCGAACTCGTGGGTAAAAAATCCGGCCTCGGCAAGCATGTCTGGGATCTTGGTGCTCTCGAAAATCCAGACTCCTTTCTCGAACTCCAGATGAAAAAGGTCATGGTAGCACTCTATGTCTGTCAAACATCATACTCCTTCGGCCAACGTCTCACGAAGTTGTCAATCATCGCACACTATCTTCGGATCCTCCCCCCAAGCTGGCTTCCGGCTGTTCATATGGTTCATTGCCGCGGTTGTAGTCTGCCATGCCATTTCCTCGATCTTTGTTTCGTACTTCATGTGCGCTCCGGCACGAAGCTCATGGGACTTGACGAGAGAGATAGACTATTGTATCCAAATCCGTCTGTTCTTCCTCGCAATCTCGATCATCAACACGGTCACAGACTTTGTTATTCTGTGCTCACCAATGCGTCTAATCTGGAACCTACACATGAGCGTGCACAAGCGAGTTGCAATTTGCGTACTTTATGGCGTGGGGTCAATGTAAGTATTCTATGCGGCCATTGGACACGAGAAATCTACTAACGAAGCTGTTAGTTCTTGTGCTGCAGGCGTTCTTCGGATCACGGTTCTGGGAGGTTTGGAATCACTGGGCATCACTTTTAATGGTCCCTGGCCCCTCTATCGTCGTGCACTAACTCATAACCCTACAGACACAGCTGTCGAATCCGTGAATTGGTCAATCATCGAGTTCGGCATCTCCATCATTTGTGCGAACGTCCCCAGCCTCGGTCTACTTGCCAGAAAAGTCCTACCTTCGTCTTGGTTCAGCGAGTCCTCGCCAGAAAGAGAGCCACGATGGCCAGGAAGTGGAGTCGCTGGAAATTCTAAGCTCCGTGACATTCTCCGTGACACGGCAGCTTCAGGTCTCATTCCGTCCTTGGCTAAACCTGACCTCGTTCGAGTTCGAACCCCTCACAATGCCAACCATAACGAAGAGGAGTCTTTTGAGTTGTCGGATTTCTCATCTGCTCGCCGACTGGCGCTATATACTAATTTGGTTCGGTCCGGTCCCTTAACACGGCCTAGCACTCCCGCCTCGGGCTACGATGCCATCAACATTAGTACGGCCAGCCTTCTGACTGTACCAGGTCATGCCGTCATTCGTGTAAGGTCTGGACTTGGTATTTAGGAAGACCGTATTCGGAATCTTGTCTAACAGCGATGTGCAATACATTTGACGATAATGGAGGATCGGATGTTTTGCGATGGATTCGAACTTTCATGTCAATTTGCTTCACATATAGCCTAGGATAGTGTTCGGATACTCTCATCTGACAGCAAGATGTTGGCAGTTCGAGAGGTTGCTACCGCATTAATGTTAAATAGAACAGCTTGCTCTGAAATCGAAATCGATCTCCAAGATCCAAGAATCTGATTCTAGTGCAGTGTGCCTGATGTGAACTCCTGGATGCTGCCATTCAATTCCAACCCCTTTCGAAATTTGCCGATAAAAAAACTTGCTGGCTGATGATAATAGTTACATATTATTTACCTCTACATTCGTATCTCTTCCGGAATTCTTCGTCTTGTCACAAGCTTTCATCTTCTTACGGACCCCGTCGTCCTAAAATATTATCCGTTAGGAATTGACCTCTACGTGGAGCCTTCAGGTAATTATGATGTTCAACTGCTTTCCTTCTCTTCTTTTATCAAAGTTCAATTTAATCCCCTCACTTTCCTCTATTTAGCAATCTTCTTCTTCCTACATCAAATACCATCTTCGCAATTCCTCCTGCATATACTCTTTCTTATACATACCTCTCTACTATAAGGGCTTCACAGACTATTTTCGTACTTCCCTGTCCCTACTTGCTCCTCGAATATTCTGTTAGTCTCTATGCTACCTTTGTTCCTCTCTAGCTAACGTGCTTTGCTTCTCCCGAATCGTTTTCAGTTTCTAGGTTCGGTCTAGACTTGATGTTGATTTGTTCCTTCAATTCACCTATAAGGTATCATATGAAAATGAGACGAAATACCCAACGAGAAGAATGTAAATGCTGCGACCTGTTGCTTGGTCGCAGAGTGCTGTTCCACGTCGAAAGGGTACGTCCTCACTTGGGAAACGGAGTTGGAAAGTATATCACTTAGGGAGCTCTCAATGTTCTAAGGTATTTCAGCATCTCTAGAGGCAATCGATTCTTGATATCCAAGGCATTCTCTGTGCTGTAGGTCCCTTCATCCCACCATCTCAGCCAGATATCCAACGCCATCCTGCCATATCTTCAGTACTCTTTTCACATTCCTTCACGATTCGCCTCATCTCCCAAAATACCACAGCGTAAACAGCGCTATGCAAACCACTAGTGGAGCAGGAGTCAACACGCGCTGGTACCATGCCTCATGCATCGGTTTCGGGTCCTGCAAATCAAGCTCTCTCTCAAAAGAAACTTGAGCCGCAGGTCCCTCCTTAGAGAAGCGTCTCCCTAATGGCTTCAAAACTACATCCCACTTTAGCCTTTTACCCTGGAACCACACGAACTTCCCCACGGGACCATTAGCGAGAACTTCAAGGTAGGTTTGCTTTCGTTGTATCTCAGGCGTAGTCTTATTCTTCTCCAGCCGGTCTCTTGTAACCGCCACGCTGTCCAGGTTCGACATCAGAGGTCTATTTCCCTGCGAGGAGAATTTCGAGAACTTCTCTAAGTCTTCCGCTTTAGTGCCCATCACCTCATCCAGTTCTGCCACCATTTGCACCATAAACTTAAAAATATGCTTTGCTTCCAGTATGATGTCTTCTTTCTCACCATCCGTGAGCAGGACTTCTGCCTCCGTGATCCGTTTCTTGAATTCCCGCTTGATATCCTCTCCATCCTCGTCTCCCACGAAATTGAAAAATTGTAGGCCAGGGATGGTGCCCGAGACGACGCTTTCTGGCCGTGACCTCGCGCGGGCAGAAGGTCGTACAGCGGTATCCGCAGCCTCGGACGCGGACTTGAAGCTCCGCAGAACGTTGTCCCGAGTAACAGTATATGGGCGTACAGGCGACGGCTCGCGGTCCCAGAAATCACCATTCGATTTTGCTCCACCTGCTTCCTTCAATGACGCCCGCAAGTATCGCCCCCCAGAGAACAGCGCCATGTATAGGACCCATGCGTATGCTACCAGTACGTGGGGGTTTGTATGTACTGACTTTGTTATGTGTACAATAAACTCAGCGAGGTGCCCATTTCGGGACAGCGCGGCGATCTGCGCATCGATGGTGAGCTCAGGGGTTCCGGTGAGGACTTGGATGTCGGATTTCAGGCGTTCAGAGCGAAGGAGGCCTGGATGGCGCAGGTGTGAGAGGAGGGAATGGCTTCGTGAGCAGACTTTAGGAGAGTAGTTGTCTGGCTTGGTGCCAGGTAGAGGAAACTCATATTCGCATGGATGGATCTTTTCGAGGTTTGTAGGCAGGCAGGGTGCGTCGAGTATTGATTGCCATAGCGACTCGAAGGTTATGTAGATAGGCGCAATGTGAAGGAGGCCGGAGACGTACGTGGATGGGTTCGTGGTGTATGGTGGGAGGGCTAGAGGAAGCCGCACCAAAATCAGTCTGTTGAGTTGGCTGTGGATGGGCCGTGTAGCAATGTTGACTGCGCGCAGTCAGTATGAATTGCCTTTTATTGGGAAAACGCATACTTCGCTCAGAGAGGGAATATGGCTCGTTTGAGGGAGTGGGTATGGGCGAAGGTGTAGGAATTTCTATCTCAGCCATTGCAATCTCATGGTGAATGGATGAATAAGAGGAGGATTCGAGGTGGTAAGGAGTGAGAGTTTGGGGAGGAAACAGATGGTGGCGTGGTTTTGCTTCTGTTATAGACTTGCAATAACCTTTCCAGACGCATTGGCACCAGAAAGTTTAGATCGAGCTGCGCAAGACCTAACTGTATGAAAATGAGAGAAGAAACAAGCTGTAAATGTATTGACGAATGCGAATGAAGGAGTTAGGAAGAAAAAGAAAGCGTAGGTGCATGAAAAGGAGAGGCTCCAGATAAGATGGAGCGCAACTAGAGGTCAATAGTTGGAAAAGCTGGCGTTGGCATCGGGGCCGCTTGCATAATTAGTCCCTTCGGCAAACCATCGAGATTCTCGAACGCCATCGAGAATCGCATGATCCGGCATCCGTGCTCAGGGCCCTCGCTTCCATTCTCGATAATTAAGATTATTTCAACAAGAGAAAATAAGTCACGGTCGATGAGAGGAATTGAATGGCAGTGACTCGCGTGCATCGATCGACCACGAGTGCCTATGCAGTCAGACGGGACAGGGAAGCTTATCTGTTTCTACTTTACAATCCACCTGGCCTGGATCGAGCGGCCTTATGCTCATGTTGCTGTACCACGTTGGGCTGGTCTCGGTAAGTTACCTCCCACCACTCCGGAAGGGATCTACAGGAGATGGAAGGCCGTGGGCCGTCATGAAGATCGGAGGAGCATGAGTCGATCGTGCATGTATCTACCTATTACTTTGGTATTAAATGTAGGAGGCGACTGCCACTGAGCAGGGCAGAGCATTGAGCAGGAGGTCCTCTAAGCTCTGATATCTATCGTGCGATTCAAGATGCAAAGTCTCCTCTCGCATTCTCTTGCACTTACCATCCCCACCACACAAGTCCCCGCTCCTATCTTGCTATTTTCCCGCTCCGCTCCTCAGCAACGCTGCGCCCATGGCGGCGGTGGGGATCCCTGGCGGTCGTGGAGATCCAAGACCACCCACCAAAGAGTCGAATAGTCGAAAACAAGCCACCAGGAATTTTCATTGCTCAGAGGTGCAGAGGGACGCGAGGCCTCCTTTCATTGGCCCTTCGAGAGTAATTGCCGCAGAGATGAGCAGGATCATAAGAGAAGGCAGAGATATGATTTTTGTATAATTCTTATTATTTTCGTCCTAGAATCTAGCCCCTAATTCTAAAAGATGCATGATGCCTTTCGAACTTCGATCGAACCCCTTAGTTAGTTGTAACGAGGAATTAAAGTTGTCAAGGAATCTGGGGATGTGCACCGATGTCATGCTCTTAGTGACATGGGGTTGACTCCGAGAGCATATGCTTCACTCGGCTCGGAGCGAACGACTATGTTGACTGTGAACACAGGCATCTTCTACGTAGTAAATTGCAGAGCACGGTCCAATCCCATGCCGGACGAGTACCGAATGTCTCACCATTGCCGGCGGAGAAGCGAATGAGTACGTATGCTCTACGCGTGGTACATGCAGAAGGATGTTGCCCAGCCTGCCGAGACCTTCCTTTAATAAAAGTATTTTTAAGGTTATTCTGGGAAACGGTCACTCAATGAGTGAAAACATCCCAGGAACAGCGACCGCTTTGGGTTCGTCTGCGCCTTGCAGGTCTCCCACCCCCCTTGCACCGCTTGTGCCTCCACCTGATGACGATGCCTTCAAATCACCCGGTGGTCAGGGTCCTCTTTCTTGCCATGTTAATTTCCTACCTAGTAGCTGATCCCTGGGTAAGCATCTACGCCCTCGATTCGTCAGTAATGGCGAATTGTGCCTCTCCCCACGGAATAGCCCGACTCTTCGGGCAACTTATATACTAGAAGTCCTCCTACATTTTGTGTTTTCATCCTCATCCGGTCTTTCAGCATTTTTCCAAGTCTTCTCCTCTCATTGCCGCAAAAATGCACTGTTCCGTTTCTCTTCTGCTGCCTCTGGCAGTCGCTTTCGTCTCAGCCTTGCCACAGGCTGCCACAATCACAGCAACACCTACTGCCACTACCGATTCGTCAATGCCTTCAGTGACACTTGACTACTGTACCGTGGTGGCCACTGCCGGCAACTCTTCAATTGGATATTATAAATATCAGAATATACGTTTTGCGGCCGTTCCCACGGGCGATCTCCGCTGGGCAGCACCAGAATGGCCTCCGGTCGAGACGGCTGTCAATACTGGTGACTTAGCAGATGCCGATGTCGACTGTTCCAGCGAAGAGGACTGCCTCTACATGGACATCTGGGCGCCAGCCAACAGCGAGGGCAAGAGTCTGCCTGTCATGGTCTGGACCTATGGGGGTGGTTTTACAGCTGGGAGCAAGTCTCAAAACACCCCTGAAGGTCTCTTCAATCTCAGTACCGAGTTCGTCTTTGTTGCTTACAATTACCGACTTGGGATGACCGGTCTCGCTAACGGCCCGACACTCTTGCACGGGGGCGCCACTTCAAACGTAGCCATTTGGGATGTTCAACAAGCTTTCCAATGGACCAAGAAGTATATTAGCGCTTTCGGTGGTAATTCTGATGATGTTACTGCCGTTGGGTTTTCTGCTGGTGGCTCCCAAGTCTTATTTCAACTCACCGTGAGCTCTTCTAATCTGTCGATTTATTTGGATAACGCTAACAACTCTCTAGCGATTTGCCGGTCACGCTGAACAGCTCTTCGACCGTGCGTATGTGATGTCTCCTGGCTTTGTACCCGGCGCCGGTCATCACCACGCAGAGGCGTTCTGGCAGAACGTGTCTACTGCTGTTGGTTGCGATGGCGGTCAAGTTGACTGCATGCGCTCCGTCGACTTCGATACGCTATCCACCGCTGCTTCTGATATTGAGGATAATTACACCTACCAATTCCAGCCCCGTGTGGATGGAGATATTGTTGCCGATACGTATGAAGCCCAATTGTACCAAAAGCGCTTCAACTTCTCTGGCCCCTTTGTCATCACTCACGAGCAACACGAAGCAAACAGCGCAGCGTGGAGTGGAGTAGACACCACTGCAGATGTCTCCACCTACCTGAAGATCTTCTTTCCTGCCATCACTGACGACGTTATTGAGGAAGCGCTTGCTCTCTACCCCGAGGATGACTACACCAGCCCGGGTCTCCGCTTTTCGGATATGAAGCAGTCCTTCGACTTGACTGCACACAATTTGGCACTCACACAGGCCCTGGATAACAATACTTGGAATGCCATGGTGGCCCTCGGCGAGGCTACCCACGGCACGGATCAGAGCTACTATTGGTACAGCACATACACCCTTTCCTCGAGTTCCACAACCACAACCACGACGACAGATAACTCAACCAGTACCTCCTCGGCTGTAGCTATGTCTCCCAGTGGCATCTCATCCAACTCGACTTCTTCTAACTCCACTACCGGCACTGGCGGTCCGGGAGGCTCATCATCCACTTCAGTCGATGAGACCACAGCCGTTACAATGCAGAAGTACCTGATGTCTTTCATCCTCACCGGTGACCCTAACACAATGTGGGCTGATGACAAGCTCTACTGGCCCAAGTACAACGTCTCAACCAGCAATTCGACTTCCACAAGCGGAACTCAGCTTGTGTTCAACACCACTATGTACCTCGAGTCTGATGACCTCGCCAATGCGCGGAGCTTATTTTGGAACAAGGTTATGTGGTACTAGGGTGTGTGTCTCGGGAGAGGATGAGTTATTGGAAATTGTATATATTAAGGCATGTCCTGAGGCATGAGCGGAAGACATGGAATTCATTGTATATAGACTGATAATCTGCTAGAAAATGTTCGAAGACAAGTCCAACTCGTGATATTTGCAGAACCTATTATAGGTGAATGTCAATTACTCAAGAGTACTTCTCAGAGTTGCCGGGTCTGGATCTTTGTAGACCCTTTGCTTGGATGAAGTCATCCTTGTGCTCGGATTTCTCACGCCCCTAGATATCTTACGAACGTGGCTTGCTCTTGATAATTAGAAAAAGAGCCGATGAACAGCGCAGGTGCACAACAAGAGTAGCTGAATTTATCAGGGTAAAGATGAGGTTGATCGAAGGGCGAGGTGACATTGCTTAACCATCCGAGGACGACCCTACCACTCTTGAAAATTTGACATGACTCCGCTCGCTATGATCTGCTCAATCTCAATCCTCCTCAATCCATCAATGATGTTTGCCAAAGTCGGGAACGCCTTCCTGAGCTCCTGACCACGAAGCTTAGTGAACTTAACTTCTGCCTTTCCAGCTGTCCATATCTTCTCTTTTTCACTCTTAGACAACTCCTGTTGGGAAGTTACAACACAACCAGTCTGTTTCCCATCCAATGACGGCATGACTCTGTACTGATAAAGGGCATGATCTCCAGGCCCAACAGCTGCATCCTCCGCCTTCAGATCTTCAAAACTGATATGGCAGAATTCGGTGCCTTGCCATCCAGCGTTCATTTCATAAATTGTTTCAGAAAACTTCGTATCGATTGTCGCATATACCTGTGGAGAGCCTGCTTCTTCTCTCGCAGCGATGATGGGTTCAGCCATGTTTGCGAAGAGCACAGGGAGGAAATCTCCGGGTTTCTCCTCATTCCGAAGATCAGCGGGTGAGCCATTCACTAAGCCACCACGGGCAACACCATGGATGTAAAGCCCAAACGTGGTGTAGCCTCGTCCGCCTAGCCATGCCACGTTATCCAACTTGGTGACACAGAAGGACGCAGTCGTCCAGCCATCTTGGCTCTTGATTTCAAGTTCATTGGAGGGCAAGAGTGTAGATAGATAACTCTTCTTCGTCTTGAAGGTGATGAATGCTCTCTGGTATTTGACACTTGCATCGACACCCACTAGAGATCTACCGTCCAGGTCCTGTGTGGGTCCTGCGCAAGGTCCGAAACTAATTGGCATCGCCCTTGAGACTGCTTGCGTAGTGAGATGTCGTCTCAGAATGCACGTGGCATGATCGTAAGCATCGTGGTTGAAGTTGTAGCCTGTGAACTGCATTGGATCCATGACCTTACCGCCGTGGTTTCCTCCCTTCACCTTGAAAGCCGAGTCACGAGTGTATTGCTGTATTGTGGTCGCTCGTTCGTACCTTGCCTCCATGTATAGCTTCAGTCGGTCTTGGATTTCCGAGCGCAGGGTCCCGAGAGGGAAAAGAGCTCCAAGTGCAGCTCCGTCTTCGATAGCCTGTGCTCCCCCTTGGCCTTGGTGGGGAAGAAAAGGGTGCGCTGCATCTCCCAGCAGAGCAACGTTTCCCTTGGTCCACTATTTGGATCGTTAGCTTGACAGTGACGGTTTTTGCCATCGGGTCACCCACAGTAGACAACGCCGGGAGGTCCAATAGCCTCCACAGCTTGATCGTGTCAGGCTCGGCCTTCGCTAGCAATGCTCTCACATCATCCGGATACTCCTCGTACACTTTCAATACCACGTCTCTACTTGCAGACTGATTCCAGTCACTGTCGTTACTCTCGCTCTCCTCATCAGGATGAAGACAAACGAAGTTCAGTTCGGTGTTGTTTCTGCACGGGTATATGACTATCCTCCTAGAGTTCCCATACAATAAGCGAAGTTCTCCGTCACGCTCGGCGAAGTGAGCAGTTTGCGGGTCAGGTTTGACGGCATCCATCGATATGAGAAAACGAAAAGCGCTGGTCCCGGAAGGTTTGGAGACGCTATCAAGGCCAGCAATGTATTTTCGCAGTGCTGACTAGGTCTTGTCAGTGTAATTTTGAGCGAGGGGTGTATTTTCTCTACATGTGTCCCATCGGCTCCCAGTATCAAATCTCCCTTGACTTTCCTGCCATCAACCAGAGTGATCTCGGGCTTTTCCACGTCAACTCCTGAGACCCTGCTCTGCAGGAATATCTCCACCCCTGCCTGAGTCGCCGCATTCTTCAAAGCGTTGTGGAGATCGACACGGTGGCACAGCTGCCATGGCTTTTCAGTGAAGCAATTAGTATATGCCGGTGCTAAGGCTGAGGGTTAAGGCTCACATATGGGAAAGCATGTTTCAAGCCCGACACGTCTCTCAGGAATACTCTCTCTCCGGTGGGTCGGTACTCAGACACCCATTCGCAATCCACTCCCCCATGCTCTTCTGGTTTTACACCAAAGGAGCGAAGAAGACCGTTCACGTTCGATGGAAGGTGGATAGCGGCACCCGTCTCGAGTGCAAATCGAGAAGATTCGTATATCTAGAAACAATCAGACTTATCCTATTCCTTCCTTCGTCACACCAGAGTTCGTTGTATATATTTCACGCCGAGGCGAAGGGTCAGAGGTTCTAGAACTTACCTGGACAGTATGACCTGCATTCCTCAATGCGATAGCTGCACAAAGACCTCCAATCCCTGCACCTACAATGACAATCTTCAAAGGTTGAGCAATCTGCTCCATACCGCTCGGGACACCATTCGCTTCGTTCATCTTGCAGAGCAGTATATTTCAGGAACGAAAAGGATAGAGCTTGCAAGTGAATGGGAGAGAGATTTCGACTTGAGGGGAATTAATGGACATCAGCAGCTCGCCCAATAACCTTCTAGAAGAGCAACACACATGGTCTGCAGCATGTTATCTAGACCAACCACAACCAATCTGAAGCAAGCATCTTTTGATGCCAGGGTCCCCCACTGCGGCCCCGGATTCTTATTTGCACAGAGTTGAGGGAGGTCGCATGCGGAACGGGTGGGCGGCTTATTTCGTTCGGACGCAGCCGGATTCGGTTACGGCTGCAGCAGTGGTCCATCAAATTCAATACTACCTAGGTGTTCTGCCTCTAATAATAGTACCTACGTACGTATGAGGTACAATGAGCGCTACAAAATACTATCGCCAGCCCCTCAGCCGGATAATTAAAAATGGAGGGAACGAACGCCGTACTGGTTTGTGCATGCTTAGAGGCACGTGAACCGCAGATGGCCAATAATTATCTTGCCTCAAGATCTTCATAGGGATGTAGTCTTCGCACGTAAAGTACTTTGGTTACTATCTAGGCTCTTCATATGCTTCACTAGCAGCTCTTGAAATCCTACTTCCCGGCAAAGAACTCAAATCCCTCAGTAAGTTCCCAAGATTCTCTACCAGAGGCGGTAGAGGATTGTCTCCAGCGGGAAAGTTGCCCTTGTAGAGATCTCTCGCTCCTGCAAGTATGCGATCAGGCATATCGAGAGGCACAAAATCTCTGTTCGTATTACCTGAACTGGAGATTATGGAGATCCCGGGTATCCCATCTCCATTGCTGAGAAAAATGCGGCTTTGGAAGGTTGCTGCCTCGTTGAGCTCAACATTTGCTATTTCCATGTCCGGTGAAGAGGCAGAAGGGCGAGAGCTCGATTTGGGTCTGAGTGTTGGCGAGGTAGAAGACAACATGAGGCCATAGATCCAAAGAGTCAGACTGGCATAGTAGACAGCCACTGCAGTGAACCCGCGGAGTCTCGCGGCTGGAAGATGCCTCGCAGCACGAAAAACCTGCCCAGCATGCCAGATTGCTTGTCGAGCATCAGAGGTCTGACTCCAATCTCTGAACAAATTCGCTGCTTGTTTGGCTTCTTCTTCCCCGTACTTGCCAGCGAAGCGCTGAAGCTCATCCGGCTCCGCGTGGAGAAGCATCATGAGCAGCTCGGAAAAAATAATAGCCATAGGAGAGCTTTTCCTAGTGGCGGAGACCATGGCAGAGAACTCAGAGAGATCACGGTAAAGCTCACGATGTTCCGTGAGAAGACAGAGCCGGTGCGCAACCATGGACTCGGGGTAGAAACGTTTCGACTGCTGGTAAGCCCATATCTTTCCCCAGAAGCCATAGAGAAGCATATCAGTGGAAAGATCCACATCTATACGATCTGAAACGGTGTCCAAGACACTCGGGTTCTGCATGGCGTCTATGAAGGTAGGTATTTCGCGTGGTGGATGAGGGCGTAAATGATATAGATCGCGCCACGCGGTTGCCGATTTTGCCAACCACAGATCGCGAGATGCCGGGAGGGGGAATTTGAACTCTGTCAAATACATCAAGGGAGGCTTCTGAACTCCAATTGAGGCGCCAGTATCATGCATGAAGAGACGAATAATGAGCCTAATTTGAGTCAGTATCATATCCTCGCACACCAGCGAGGACTGCTACCTCTTAAATGATTCCGCCTCGGCCCATTTTTTCCACTTCGATTCTAGTAGACTCTCAGAGTCTTCCTTTCCCGGAACCAGCGCAGACGTGTGTCGCTGGGCACCGAACGCTCCTGAGCGACGGATCATCTGCAGAAGCTTAGTGAGATTTCGAGCGCCACGAATTGCGTGTTGAATGGAAGCATCAACAGGAAACGGTCTGGTAACAGAACCGTCACATAACCAGTACGAAGAAACGAACTCGATTGAGGAGCATGGGCAACAAAAGTCTAAAATGGGGAGGCGGAAACATGACAAAGGGCTTACCACAACAATCGGCTGGGCGAAACTTTCTGCCACTTCCATCTGCCTCTTGAAACCGCTCCAGAGTCCTATATCTAGAGAGATCATGAATGCTTGTATAGTCTGAATATTCCGGACATTGGTATTGTTTCGTTCCCACTAGACAAGTCAGTATGACTGGAATGCCAAACATTGACAGCAGCGGGACTCTACCAAATCTGCTACCGAGCATCGCACAACTTCTTGCAGCGCAAGTCCCATCTTCCAGATAGCAGGAATAGATATATAACTAGAGCCAAGAGCAACAATAGCAAGTAGAAGATGCGGAAGTGTCTTTTTGGGCTCAAGTGTGCCCGGATGAACTAGACAATCGGTTTTGAAGCTCTCTTGAGCAAAGGATAGCTGAAGAATATGGTTCAAAAAGTCAACGGATGGAAGAGACGGGACTGAATTTGGAGCGTGGCGCATTGCGAATAGAAGTGAAAGCATCTGGTCCCGGATCTTGGAAGTAATACAACACCGAGCAAGGTCGGAGAGGTTTGATTCGGGGGAGGAGGGAGTGAAGGCTGATGAGAGGGTATCTTCGTCCAAGGCCAGATTCTCTTGGTCGTTGAGGGCATGATCACTTGACGTTGGTTTGAATTGGAAAGGCGACTGCTCGAAGGCCGCACGACGCTTGGACACTTCCTTAGGCACGGTGGGATCTGCACGGCTTTGGTGCCGTTCTGGGATCTGTTCCACCTGTGGATCGTCCGTATTCTGGTATCCAAAATGCAGATTGTCGAAGTCAAAGTCCCAGAGGTTAAAGTCAAGCTCTTCATTCAATCCCCCAGGCACATACGGAGCGTCCTGGGCCAAATTAGGTAGGCCTGGGGGAAAATGGAACGAGTTGAAAGAATCATCGAAGTATGATATACCAGTAGCTGTTTCTGGATGAGTACCGTCTGGTCGGTCGTGGGCATTACCATTTGTGCCGATCTGAAAGTTCTGTTCGTTTTGCAAGGTACCTCGAGGAGCGGCACGAAGGTCTAAGTCCGTCGAAGTTCCTTGCTGCAATATTATTTGGAAAACGTCGTTCTTGTTTGGTGCTGGAGATTCGCGACTATGGTCGTTGTTCGAGACCGTCTGGCATATTATTCTCTTGTTTGTGCATCTTGCGCATGGTTTCTGGTCCTGGCACTTCGCCTTGGCTGCAACACATCCTGCACAGGCAGCAATTGCCCTATCTGTTCTCTTTATTTGGCTGCTGCCATCAGAGCGTCTCTCATGGTTCAGCCGATGTCGGGACAGCAAATCGGCTCTGTTAAAGCTTTTTGTGCATTGTTTACACTTGAACGGGCGTGCATTTTCGTGACTTTTCAAGTCTGCGAGTCGCGCGGGGACTCAATGTCAGGGATCCAAATGCAAAAAGCACTCTTCTGGTGGGGAAACTTACGGCGATTGACTATGAGGTTAAGAGTCAGTCGTACCATAGAAAGAATCTACTTTATGGCAATGGTTTGCAGGGTACTTACGATGGTCTGCTCTCTCGTAAGTTCGACCACAGATCTTACATCTGTGTGCCGGAGACGATGATTGCCAGGATGCTGGCGGCGGTGTTGATGATTGAGCTAGAGACGAAGCATGGTCTGATTCAATGAGGTTTCCGACGGCATCACACAGGATTCTCATGCCTGACTGCTCCATCTCCTCATCCATTCCGGTACTGCTTTGATGGAGAAGTTGGGAGGCGGGGAGAGGAACGGAAGAGGTGGATGAAAATGTGAGGGGGAACGAGATGGCATTTAGTGCTGGGTGCTGTTGGGGCGGCGGGGCTTCGGAATGTGGAGGCGGAGTAAAAGTTTCCCTGTAGCCGAACGCCTGAGCCATTGAAAACGTATCCTATTCAATGAGTCAAGTTAAGGAAAGCGGTTCTGAAAATTGGTATATTAATAGATCTCTAGAAGTACGAGAAAAGACCAAAGAATACATCAGAGATGTTTCGAGCGCAGTCTGAAGCACTTGTATATAGGTACTCTTGGATATGGTGGAATTTTACGGTACCTAGGTGCTCTATCGATGTTTCAGAATTCTTACTCACTCGACTTCACATCCTCCATGCCTCCGAGATCCTCGTGCAATCCGTCTTCTTTCTCAGCCGTCACAAGAACATACATCATTCTCGCCCAGTGATCACTCGGATTTCTCCAGGCGTGATTCGTAGCACGTTGAACGCAAACATCCCCTCTGTACATCATTTTTGTTTCCCCAGAATCCAGCACCAACTCAACAGGTCCTTCCAGAACAACTCCGTAATCAACGCTCACTGTCTTGTGCATTGGCGAGATGGTATTCGGAGCCATATCCACATATCTCAGAACCGTTCCGTTTGAAACTACGTCGAGGAGTTTAGCGAAAGCGCTCAGAGCGAAACCAAGCAGATTGCTTACCAGTGAGGCCTGGAGGAGAAGAGAGATCTTTCGAGTAGGTAGTGATATCCGCAGACGAGGCGATCGATACTGGGAAAGTACGGGTTGTGAAGCCGAGAAAGAAGTTGGCAACACTCCCAATCTTTTGCCAAACAGACTTGAATTCGATTTCTTGTGCCAGAACTGCTTTGCCGTCCGAATTTGTAGTGGTGATGTAGCGAGATATGTTCGGCAGGCCGTTTTCAAGTGTTCTTTGGGAGTTCGCCATGGCGGAGATAATCTTGAAAGGTCACCCAAAAAATATTAACTCAAGAAAATCTGATAGTTAAAGATCCAGAGAAATATATGAGTGTCAACTGGTATGAAGTGCCGCTCAGAGGGCCGTACGGCTCAGGTGGACGCGGGGTAGTGGAGTCGAGAATACCTGGGGGGTGTGGGGGTGTGG